>BQNB010082460.1:8647-23809 GCA_026074375.1 Tanacetum coccineum
AATTGCATAAATGTTTAATATTTAAGTGTGAATTAATAAATAGATTTCTTTTTGTTAAATTCAAATATGCTTTTGAACTTTGACTATTCTATTTTAAACCTATGTATATACGGGAAACCTGAGAGTTTTTGAAACCTAAGGTCCGTGAGTCCCGATACTAGTCTCTGTGGGGTGTCAAAAGCCTGGTCACTTAGCCGCAAGGTTAGGATGTGCCGAGACGAAAGTCGCTACATGGGATGATCTCGCCTTCAAACTTATTATTCTCGGGTGGAACGTGAAGCATAGTATTTTGCAAAATCATTGATTCACGGTTGAAATTCAAAATAGCACATTCACCTAAGATATAATAATTGTCGGGAGTAAAAAGTTCACAAGTTGCAAATATGAGTAATGTTAGCATCTTAAACTGATATTTAACTGTGATATCATTTTAAGCTTAGTTTGGAGCAAGTGAAAAGTCAGGAACGATGAATTTATCCTTTTTTGGGGCATTCTCGGATCGAAATGCATCTTGTTCTATGATCCCTAACGGTTATGAAAATAACGAAAGTCAAAATATTCAAGGTAATTAATTAAAAAAATGGAAATTTTTTTGAAAAATAGGAAAATGGGGTGTTTTAAATCTTATGATTTCTTAACTCTCACCACAAAAGTCTTTGCCACTTTTCAAAGATTTAGTTTGGGGAAGTTCTGAGGTATTTGGTTTTAGAGCATATAATATTGCGTGAGGACACGGCAATCACTTAGTTTGGGGAATTTTGATATGTGAGAAATCACATATCTTTATTATATCCAAAATGGCCCTTAAATGATCAAATTGTGCAAATTATGCTTGTATATTGCTTGTTTTGTTGTTTGTGTATGTGTAGGTACGGATAGTGCAAAAATCACAAGAAAACGGTCAAAGCCGGACAAACACGAACACGAGAACGGATAGAGTGCAAAAGAGCCGGAAGATTGCTATCAATGGTCAACATAGTCTATCCTTGGTCAACATTGGTCAACCACAAGAAGACAAAACACTTGAAAATACCCAAAATACCCTTAATGTTAAACCAAATTCATCAAAAGCCCCAAAAAACCCTAACACCGTTAGCCTTTTATTAATAAAGGACTAACGGTCGTTAGTCTTTTATAACAAAACCTTTATAACCAAGCCCAAACACCCGGCCCAATTCCTTTTAAAATAAACCTCAGGCCCAAGTCAAACCCCCCAAATCCCCGGGTCAAATAAAGATATAAAAAGAAAAGAAAAGGGCGGGAAATCCCGTTTTTACTATTCATCGTCGTTCTCAGCAATTACCCACCTCAAAATCATGGGGTAAAATGCAATTGACAGCGTGGCTCTAAGATTCGAGTACCAAGTTATGAGTTGGCAGAGTAAAACATCACCAAGCTCTCTCATTGGTCAAGCCGGGAAAAGGAATGACACGTTGGCTTCATACAAACACACAAGGGAAGAGAAATTTGCACTAAAACCTTTGGTAAAGAAGCACAAGTACTCTGACACACGGATTGCCACGCTGGCAATCCGTGTGCTCACTTATTTGATCCAACGGCTTAAACAAAGGATCCAATGATTGGCATTAAAGGGAGGGACGAGATCAAAGCTTGGGGAGCATGTTGAGAGACCTAGAAGCTTCTCTTTCAGCTATAAATAGCAAGCTTCCTCACACACAGGAGATGAGTAGCTAGTTAGATAGATTTTTTATATTTTAGTTAATTAATTTAGCTTATGTAATTTTTCTTTAAAACTGTTTTTAGCTTATTGTTTACTAAATGTAATTTCCTTTTTCACTATTGTAATCAGCTCTTTTATTAATAGAAGTCAAGTTTTCTTATTATGCACTTTACTTTTCTCAAGCTTACTTTTATACAAAATTTTGTTAAATAAGCTGTTACTGTTTCATAAGCTTGTTATAAGCTCATCTCAAGCTCATCTAAGTCTCTAAGCTTAGATTGATCTCAACTTAATCATTAACTTTACTTAAATCTAAAATCAGTTTAATACCCTAGGCTATGGATGGATTTGGTTGCTTTGGATGATAAGCTTACCCTGGAAGAGCTTATTGGACTTTACTAGCTTATCCTTGTGATAAGCTAGAGCTTGTTGATAGCTCATTTGAGCTTAATCTTAGCCTTGTTTAGAGCAAAGGCTCCTGTAAGTTTCTTCTTTACATTTAAGCTTAAATTTACACTATTAGCTTTAATCTGTTTCATACTGCTTATTATTTGCTTATTTTAGTTTAGATTAGCTTATAATTGCTTATTATTTGTGTTTAATGCTTATTTAGTTCAATTGTTTGTTTAGATCTTAATTTTCATGTTTTTGATACAAAAAAGTCATAAAAACCAAAAATATTAGCATTAGTTGTTAGCTTATTGTTTTTGCTTATTTGATTGTTGAAATATGTTCATTAGGTTTGTTATAAGCTTATTATTATCTGGTATTTGAATTTTGCTCTTTAAATCTCAAAATTATAAGCTTAAAATGGTTTTGGGCAACTTAAAGGAGTGTTTGGGTCAAGCAGTACTAACTCAAGTTAGTACTGCTTGAGGCCATTTAGTCCTTTAAGCTCACTTTAAATCACTTATTTAAGCTTATAAGAGTAGAATTTATAAGTTTTATTTGGCTAAATCAAGTTTCAATAGGTTTTTGTGTAAGCTTTATGAATCTGAGGTCATAAGCTCAGATTCATAAGCTATTTGTGCTTAATACTTTTCTAGCTGCCCTTTTTGATCATTTTGTGTTAGTTTAGTAGTTTAAATGATGTTAGATTCAAGTATTTAGGCCTGCATGTTTTGGATTTGAGTTTTAGTTTTAAACTGTCAAATGCATCAGCATTAGTAAACAGCCAAAAGCTCATTTTCAATCTAAAAATTTAGTTAGGATAAGCTAGATTTAGGTTTTAAAATTTGTTGCACAAGTAGTTTAATAGTAACTCTATATCCGTTTTAGCTTGTTTAGTGATAATTAGCTTATTTAGATAGCTTAATTAAGGGCTGCAATGCATCATTTGTCTTTTCATAAAATCTTAGAAAACCAAAAAAATAGTAAACATGCCCTTTTCATGAAGCTTTTTAAGTGCTTATTTGAGTTTCAAGATACTTTTTCTTTGGAGCTTATTGTAGCTTTTTGTCATTCTTTTCAGTGGTATAAGTCACTAAGCCATAAGGATCCTTTTGCTAGCTTATTTTTAAGCTAGAAAAGTCCCTATAGGCCTTTGGGCTTATCAGAGGGGCTGTTTGGTTAACAATTTGCACTAAAGTGCTTATTTCTTTCTTTTAGCTTTTTGCTTATTATCTTAGCTTAATTCGTATTCATATTTGCTTATTAGATTAGTATAGGTTAGTTTAGCTTAATTTGATTAGGTCTTAGCTTATTTTAGCTTATTTGTTCTCTTTAGTTTGTTAAAATAAAAGCCAAAAAGAGTTAAGTAGTTTCTAGCTTATTTCTTGTTATGATTTGCTTATTTCTTTTCATATTAGCTTATTAGGCTAGGTTTAGTTTAGAAGTTGCTTATTTTGCTAGGTCATAGCTTATTTTAGCCTCTTAGTTGCTTAAGTTTTCATAAAAGTTCAAAAAGAAGTTTTATACAATCTGTCTGTTTTCAGCTCATTTTCTAGCTTATTTAGTGCTTTTCAAAAATAGTTGTTTTTATTAAAATTGCTTAATTTCAGCTTTTTTGCTTTTTAAAGTTTTTCTAAAAATAAAAAAGGGAAGAAGGGAAATCAAGGGTGAGCAAGGCTCGAACCCTGGACCTCTACCTTCCTCGACCTTTTTATAACACAACACACCAACACACTAACCATCTCGACCTTGGATTGCAAAATTAATCCTTTATATACATTTTAGCTCTTTTAGTATAATAAGCTGTTTTTGCTTATTACACAGCTTATTCGATAAGCTGTGTTTCCAATTTTATTTTTCTTAGATTCTTCACCATTCAAGCTTTTTTTCGTAATTTTTTCAGATTTTTCATAAAACGTTTAGTATTTTTTATATTTAATTTTCTTTAAAATCGTTTTTAATTCCTAAAAAATTATAAAAAAAGTCAAAAAAATATAATTCTTTTTTAGAAAATTTTCTTTTATCATATAGTTTCTAGGAAAATTATTTTTGCTTCCGTAGGGTTTAAATTGCAAAATTTCATTTTTTTAAAGAACGAGATTCATTCCCGTTCACGTTTTTAGTGTTTTCAAGCCCGTATCACCTTCGTTTTTAGTCTAGTTTTCTTTGTTATAGCTTTTTAGTCAATTAAGTCTTATTAAAACCAAAAAGATAATTTTAGGCTTAATTTTGTTAATCAAGGGTTTTTAGGTCCCGTTTAGGATTCCCAATTTGCGTTTTTAGTTAAAATTTACTTTCCCGTATTAATTTATTGTAGTTAGGTTTAATTATTCCTTTTAGGATTTTAGAAAACAAAGCATCTTCGAACCAATTCAAATCATTGTCCAAATAACAAACGTGGTCTCAATTTCATAAATCTTTGGGAAAACGACCCGGTAATCACTTACCGGTTAAAACGTGTAGTATTTTTGTAAGATTTTTCCTACTACCTTTGTCCTCAAGGGTAGTTTTAGAATTTTCTATACTTTGGATATTATTACGTATATAATTGATTTACATCAACCGCTGCCTCCAAAACCTTAAAAAGATGCTGAAGAGGTGTGAAGAGACCAAACTCGTATTGAACTAGGAGAAATGCCACTTCATGGTGAAAAAGGAATAGTCCTCGGTCATTAAATCTCTGGATCAGGAATTGAAATGGACAAAGAAAAAATCGAAGCAATCTCAAAACTACCATCTCCCACGAACGTAAAATCCATCCGGAGCTTCCTGGGACATGCAGGCTTCTACAAAAGATTCATAAAATACTTCTCACAAGTCGCGCGCCCGATGACCCAGCTCCTTGTGAAGGACGCACCCTTCAATTTCTCTGAAGAATGCATCCCCCATCATGATAAAACCAGATTGGTCGTTGCCGTTTGAGATCATGTATGACGCAAGTGACTATGCTGTCGGAGCAGTACTCGAGCAAAGGAAAGATAAACACTTTCAGCCCATACACTATGCCAGCAAAACGATGAACAAAGCACAAGAAAACTACACAACAATCGAGAAGGAGCTTTTGGCTGTTGTTTTCGCTTCGACAAGTTCCGACAATACTTGGTCCTATCCAAAACTATTGTCTTCACAGATCACTCTGCCCTACGGTACCTCTTCACAAAGCAAGAAGCCAAGCCTCGGTTGATAAGATAGATCTTACTACTTCAAGAATTTGATATTGAGATCCGTGATAAAAAGGGCACCGAAAACCTAGCAACCGATCACCTCTCGCGACTTGAGAACCCCAACCTAGGAAAGCTGACCAAAGCAGAGATTAGGGACTTATTCCCTAAAGAACAATTAATGGCTATCTTAGACAAGAGTAATGAACCTTGGTATACCGACTACGCCAATTACCTTGCCAGTTATATACTGCCTTTCTGTTCTACCCGCCAAGAGAAGCAAAAGTTCTTCAATGATCTAAGGCATTACTTTTGGGATGAACCATTCTTAAGGTTGAGACATTTACCATTAGAAGCTTCATACCATGAGTCCAACAACACATACTCCGCCCCGCGATGGCGTTAAGGAGGTGCGGATGAAAATTCTCCTGGAAATGCATACAACACCTGGTAAAGTCAGCATCAATCTCAGCCAATCTAGCTCAAGAGTTGCATAAGTTATTGTAATGTTTCCCCGTTTTCCAATAATAATATATATATATAATATATAAGCAAACAATCAACCCAATACCCTTGACCAGGGATTGGTTAATAATTCACAAAATAAAATATATATGTAACCGGAAGTATGAGTTCCTGGGTCGTTAAGTCCCAACGAGGCTTGAATGGAAAATCGATGACGATTGATAAACGATGTTTGAAGATGACTATATTTAGGATTGGTTGTCTATTTCGACAAGTTAAATTGCAAAAACGATAAATAAAACCTTAAAAATAAAGCTATATAACTTAAAACCTAAAACGTGCACGAAAAACGAGGCTAAAAAACCTAAATTTTGCAAATTAACCTAGAACAAAGTTTAGAAGCTAAAAATAGATTCTAAGTGACAAATAACGAAGGTTTTAAAAAAGACGAGACTAAAAACGAGGTCGTTTACCCAAAAAACGAGTCAAAAAAACAAAAACGGGGACAAAATCCCGTTCTTTAAAAATAAATTTTTTTAAAAAATTACCTAACAAAAAGTTTTATATATTTTTCCTACAAAATATATGAAAAAAGAAAATTTTTAAAAAAAGTTTATATTTTTCTGATTATTATTTTAATTTTTATGATTTTTAAATTTTAAAAAGATAATAAATTATAAAAAATACTAAATGATTATGAAAAATTCTGAAAAATTTACACAAAATCGCTTAAGGGATAAGGGTCCTAGGAAAAATAAGCTGGCTTGACCAGCTTATCAAATAAGCTGTCAAAATAAGCTCAACAGCTTATAAAGCAATTGGGGCAAAACCCCCTTAAATACCAAAGCGCCCAAAGGTGTAACAGAAAAGACTCAAGGGCGCAGCGGTAGTGTGTGTTGTGTTTATAAGGGTTGAGGGCTTTGAGGTCCCGGGTTCGAGTCTTGCTCACCTGGGGCTTTGGCCTTCCCCTTTTATTTTTTTTTCCAAATTTTTCTTTACAAACTTGTTAAGCTAAAAAAGATAAGCACTTTATATAACTGAGACTTTTGACAAAAGCTTATAAATAAGCTGGAAAAAGGGCTTTAATTCGACAGTCTTAACTTTTTAACTAATCCTTAAACTGTTAATAAGCAAATAAGTTCAAATAAGCTTTAACTAAACTAAATAAGCTAAAAATGGCTTAAGGCCAACATAATAAACAAGCATAAACAAAATGAGCACAAAATAAGCAACAGAAAAGCAAAATTAAGCAAATAAGCTCTTAAGCCAAATCTGACTGAAAAACAGTCTGAGGTGGCTATTTTGAGCTTAAAAATAAGCCACCAAACAGATTGATAAGGCAAAAAGGGCTTTTCCACTAAAAAGCCCAACCTAATAGCTACTAGAAACAAGAAAATTTAATCATTTTGAATCACAAATGAGCTATGAAAAGCTTATTGAAAAAGCTAGGCAGGACAGAATGCTTAAGTGTACAAAAGGGCTTAAAGGCTTTTTTCTTTTGGGATTTTAGACAAATTAAGCTAAGCAAAGGAGAAAATAAGCACTCACAGTCAAATAAGCACACAGGATAAGCATATAAGCACAATTCATAATGAAAAAGCACCAAATAAGCCAGAAATGGGCTTTTTTAGCTTCTTAGCACCAGGGAAGCCTTTGTGGCTTTGACAGATTATGAAATAAGCTCTAATAAGCTCAAAGTAAGCTAAGAATCCTAAAAAGCTATCTAAACTAACTTAAATTACCTAATGCAACAAGAATTTAGCTAATGCAACAAGCTATTGGTTTAAATAAGCCAAATGAGCTTTTGAGCTTAAAACTGTTTGAAAAACAGTCAACAGCCAATCTTTAGCTTAAAAATAAGCCACCTAAAAGGTGTCTTAAGGTCTGGGCTTCCTAAAGCTTATTAAAGAGCTTATGGGCTCTCTAAAAATGTAGAAAGCTTAATGCTTACTACACAAATAAGCTGAGAAAGTTGGGCTCAAACTTGGGCTTTTGCACTAGGGCAAAACAAAGCCAAACAGCCTACTGGGGGCTTATTCAGCTCAATTTTAAGCTGTCAAATAGCTTCTCAAGGGAATGAGGCTTATTAGAGCTTAAAGTGTTCCTATGGGGCTTCTAAATTCAGCAGTCATCAAAGGATTTGAAAATCTTAATTGCCAAAAAAACTTGTGAAAACTGCTGTTTAAGTCAACAGCCACTGACTTTATGCTTTCTATCAAAGAGCAAATGCTCACATGCAGGTTTAGCTACTTCTATTCTAAAATGATTTAACACTTAAACATACACAAATTATCATGAAAACTTGACTCATAGAGATTCAAACACACAACTTAATTAAATAAGCTCATGAGTCCACAGATTTAAGCACAAGTTGTCCAAGCTATGATTATAAGTTTGGACACTTAAAAACTCAAACAAACTGCATTTAACCCCTGCTTTTAACTAGTTAAAACTCACTTAAAAACAAAAAGCATGACTTTACCTATTTTGACCCATAAAACCAGTTAACCCAAACACCCCTTTATTTTTCAAAAAGAGACTTTTAAAGCTAATTTTTGGAGATTTAAACTAAGGGTCTCAAAAACAGATATTTAAACATGGATAATGAGCTAAAATATCTTTAGTCGGATTAATATGCAGATATAGATTAATCTAAGTTGTAATAAAACAGCAAAGATAAGGCACTATATAAGTAAATAGAGATTTATACTAAAAATTGAGGAAAAAAAAAACCTTATATTCGTCTAAGAGATAAAATTAATAAAGGGAACCATAAAACTAAACTTTTCAACCCTAAGTCATTATTTCTGAATCAATTCCAAACCATGGGTCATCCTGTTTGACCCGAACCCTTTTTGTGCTTATTTTTGACTTTAAAAGTCAATGTTGACATATTGACGAATTGAAACCATGAGCTTCACTAGCTTAATTTACTTGAGTTTATCAGTTTTATAATGATGTCTGTAAGATACTTAGGAAAGCAATTTCAACACTTAGATACAAAAATTTGGATGCATGAATAAAAAAAACTATCAATCTTTCTTTAATTAAAAGCTTGAGTACAATTCTGAAAATAAAAAGCTATTTTGACTGAATTACATAAGAAAATAGGTAAAACTAAAAGGTAAAGATGAGATTTTTCTCTTCCATGGAGTTGGGGGTTTTATAGCCGAAAACCCATGAACTTCATTCTCTCTTGTGTGCTTTCTTTGTGAAGCAAAAGCACTAATGTGTGCTTGTTTTGTGAGTAGGAAGCCTCAAAACAAATCATGGCCCTTGATTTCCCTTTGTGTGCATTCGGATCATAATCTTAGCCCTTTATCATTGTCGAAATATGTGATTTACACAGCTGGGTCTCAATTCCTTGGGAGAGGTGGTAGTGGAGGTGAGGGGGAGTTATTACCCATGGGTTTTGTTGAGTTGCAGGGTAAAAGGAGGTGGGGATACCCGTGAGTGGCTTTGGGTTTTGGGTATGGTTTTTGGCGGGAAAACCTGTTATAAACAGGTTTGGGGTGACAGGGTAAAACTTTGGTTAGTTGGCAACAATGGTCCCTCAACCATATTCTTTCGTTTGCAAAATTCGTCCTTGATGGTAATACAAGGTTGAGGGTTTGGCAGAAATGCCCCCTCAACCTTATAATTCTAATTGCAAACTTAGTCCCTTTGTAATACAAGTATGAGGGGTTGGCAGAAATGCCCCCTCTACTTGTATTTTAACTAAATTGCAAATTCAGCCCTTGTCTTTGTTTCCTTTGTAATATAACTTTGGGGATTGGCAATTACAGTCCCTCAAGTTATATTTTTCTTTGCTTTGACCTTCTTTTGACTTTGACTTTGTCGGGGTTGACTTTGACTTTGACTGTTTGACTTTTGTGATGACTTTTTGACATAGTTGACTTTTGGCTTCGATTTGGCTTTGCCTTTACACACTTTTCCATTCCGTGCTCAGTTTTGTCGTTTTTGGCTTTGTTTGTCGTCCTTTTGTGTGATATCCGTTTCCTGCATAACATAAATACAAAACAAACATATATTTGGCAGTTTTTGTCTCTTTTTGGTCATTTAAGTCCGTTTTTAATGGATAAAGGTATGTGTAATTAAGCATATACCAGAATCCTAATAGCTTTTATGTCTGCAACAGGCGAGAAGGTTTCTTCATAGTCAACCTCGTAGGTTTGAGTGAAACCTTTTGCTACAAGACGAGCTTTATAGGTATGGATATTGCCATCCATATCGGTCTTCTTCTTGAAGAGACATTTACTCCCAATAGTCTTACAGTTAGGAGGAAGATCAACTAAGTTCCAAACTTGGTTGTCCTTCATGGATTTCATTTCCGCGTTCATAGTTTCAAGCCACTTTTTGGATTTAGGATCCGATAATGCAGCTCGATAGTTAGGAGGTGATGACATCAAATAACATCACTTTATTATATCATTTATCCCATCTGTTTTGCCCACTTTTATATAATTATTGCATTATTTGGTACTTAATTGCTTTAAAGTTGATAAATGCAGTAATTCAGGAGTGTTTTGTGAAGACAAGCTAAAAGGCGCATAATTTGGAGCTAAAACGAAGATATTTGAAGAATGCTGATTTCTGACCAATACGCCGTATCCAACAAAAGAGATACGGCGTATCCGCGCCAAGACTTCACAAGAAAACACGTTTGACCAATTCCCAATACGGCGTATCCCTTCTGTCTACATACGCCGTATCCATGAAGATAACTATTCAAAGATACAGTAAATAAAGTAAATTGGGAATGATATCACTGATTGATTGAGAACGTAGCGCGCACTCCAAGGAATCCAGCCCAATACGCCGTATCGACCTTGCCAGATACGGCGTATCGAGTCTTTTTCAGACACTATAAATAGAAGACTCAAAAATGAGTTTTTAAAGACAATACGCCGTAATACATCGTTAAATGATACTTTGGTACAAAATCAGACAAAAACACATTTTACAGCGGATAGGCGTATCCTAAAATTGACTATAGGCGTATTCCAAAAAGTGGATATGGCGTATCCAATCCTGCTAAGAAAATTCTGGAATATTTTATTCGTGGAGCCTATGCCAACCAATCCCGATACGCCGTATTGAGCTCTGATAAGTGAGAAATCACATATCCGTTTTATATCAAAAAATGACCCTAAAAAGATGAAATAATGCAAATTATACTTGTATATTATGTATTTGTCTTCTATGTGATGTGGTAGGTCACAGCTAATTGCAAAGAAATCTACAAGAAAATGAAGCCAAATAACCAGACAAAAACGAATAGGAGATTGGGAAAAGAAGTAATCACAAGAAAGTCACTGGTATATCTTACATTAAGACTTGAGTCAAACAAAGTTAAACCATGGTCAACTTTGGTCAACTCATGTGAAGACAAAGTTTAAACCCTTGAAATTACCAAAATGTCTTTGAATGTTAAATCATTTCACCAAATGTCCTAAAAACAAATAACACCGTTAGTCCTAAAATTAACAAAACCCTTTTAATACCCTAACCCCCGTTAACTCTTTTTATAAAACTTAACCCGGCCCAAACCTTTACCCTGGCCTAATCCTTTTATCATAAGTCCTAGTCAACGAAGTAAAAGAGGGTCAAAATTACTGTTTGCTCTTCTTTTTCATACCACTTACCGCCAAAACAAGTATAACACAGGGTACGGGTAATTCATCAAAGTACACGCGTGTAAGTACTTCTAGAAGCTCAAGACTAACACGTCTGACACACTGGGGAGCCACGCTGGCAATCCCCAGCTTAATGATTGGTTAAAGGGACGTGGAATACATTCAACGGATAATATCAATTTCTTATACAAGCGTTTATGGATTTAAGGATGAGATCTAGAAGCAAGGGGAGCGACATATTAAGCTAAATCTCTTATCGTGCCTATATATAGAGAGCCTCTTACAGACATAGTTCATTATCTAGGGGTAGTGTAGTGTAGTATAAGCTTAATAGTATTTTTAGCTTAATGTTAGCTTAATAGTCTTAATTTTCATGTAATTCTCATTTTTAAAGCTTTGTAATCTTTAATTTTCAATAAAATTCAGTTTACTTTACTTTTGTGTCTTTAATCCATGTTTTACTTCAATTTCATTTTGCTAAATATGATCATAAGCTCTCAATAAGCTCTTATATACTACTTAAGCTTGTTATCACTCAGTTAAGCCCTTAAAAGCTTAACTGAGCTTATTAGATTACTTATTTCCTCTCCTAAATATACCTCAGCTTTTTATGGATGATAAGCCAATTATGGAAGGGCTTATAGACAATACCAGCTTATCTATGATAAGCTGGAGCTTAATTCTAAGCTCTTAAGAGCAAATTAAGTCCCTGTTTAGCTGGGATCAAAGGTGCTCTTTCTTTTTCTCAATTTTCTCATTTTAGCTTATTTTTGTCATTCTGCTTATTGTCTGCTTATTAGTTGCTTATTTGCCTTAATTTTTGCTTATTTGTCTTTTAATTGCTTAATCTTGTAGTTTATGTGTTTATTTCATAGTTTACAAGTCATTTGAGCTTAAAGCCTAATAATCTGTCAAAAAACCCAATAAGCATAAGCTTATTGGATAAGTGCTTATTTCTTAGTCCTAATTGCTTTATTAACCTAAGCCTACCTTGTGCTTAATCTGTTTTGTGGTTTCATAGGTTTTCTATATCTGTTTTAGCCTAAAAAAGCTAAATCACAAATTTAAAGGGGTGTTTGGATATCAGTTTTAGCTAAAAGCTAAAACTGATTTGGCCATCTCTTGGTCAATAAGCCAATTTGTTTTGGTTTTAATTTAGTTAGGTTGAAGTTTTAATCCAGTTTAATCAAGTTTTTAGTTAAGTTGTAGGGTCTTAAGCTTATTTGCAATATTTCATAAGTAAAAAGTAATCCATAGCAGCTTATTGTTGAGATGTTATGAAAAGTCATTTAGAGTTAGTGCTTTAAGTTTCAAATTCAAGTTAAGTGTAGTGATTTCAAAGAAGTGTACTAGTTTTCAGTTTATCAAAAATCTAAAAAAAAACCAAAAATATTTTTAGCTGTCACTTTTGACAGCTAGTTTCTTGCTTATTTGTTTTGTTCAAATTTCTCAAAAATAGCTTTTAAGTGTTCATTTGTGGTCTTACTTCATCTGTTTTCAGTTTTCAGGATTTGTAATAAGCTTATTTTGACTTATTTCTTGTGTCAAAAGTGGCATCAAAAGTGGACTTTAAAACCTTTTAGGCCTAGTATTGAGCAAACTGTTTGTCCTTAAATGAGCTTATCAGTTCATCTTTTGAGCTTATTAGTGCTTCTTTGTGCTTATTAGGTGTTAAGGATTAGATAAGCTCAGCTTTTAAGCTTTTTCAAAAAGCTTATTAAGGTTTTAGAAGCTTAAGCAGCTTTAAGTAAAAGCTAGCAGTACTAACCTTTAGTTAGTACTGCTGAGTTTCTTTGGTAGTAATATCAGCTGATTTTGTTGCTTATTTACTGTTTCCTAGTGCTTATTAGGTTTAGGTTTAGTTAGTTTCAGCTTATTTAGTTTTTAGTTTCCTTTTGAGTCTTTAAAAGTCAAAGCTTCTTTAAGCTTATTTTCCTTTAAGTATTTAAACCAAAACTGCCATCTTTTGTAGCTTATTTCCAGCTTATTTTCAAGTTTCTAAAAAAATTGTTTTCACAAAAGTTGCTTATTTCTGTCTTATCAAGCTTTTCCAAAAAGAAATTTGCAAAATAAAAATGGTAAGGTGTTGGCCGTATTGGGAGGACTCGAACTAGAGACCTCAACCATAACTGCCAAGCACCTTAACCATCTGCGCCCTTGGGTCTTTTCTGTTAGACCTTGGGTTGCACTTGGTTTTAAGGTTTTTTTAGTCAATAAGCCTAATAAGCTGTTTGGCTTATTAACTGCTTATTTATAAGCAGTTTTTCAAAACTTTTATTTTTCTTAGGATCTATTTAGTCTTTAGTATTTTTCTTCATTTTTCCAGATTTTTATAAATTAGTTTGGTATTTTTAATTAATTTTCTAGATTAAAGTCGTTTTTTATTCATAATAAATAAAATAAAAATCAAAAAAATATAATTCTTTTTCTAAAAATCATTTTTTGTCTTTTAGCATCTAGGAAAATTAGTTTGGCCCTTTTAGGTTTATTTTTGCTCAAATTAGATTTTAGTGTACGTTTTATAAATCCCGTTAACGTTTTTTAGCATATTCTTGTAATTGATTTTTATGTGCCTTTATTTGCCCACTAGTAGGAATTAGTTTTCAAAATAAAAAATCTTATCACCTTTCAAATCATTGTCCAAATAATAACAGGGTTTCAATTCATAATTCTTGGGGTAAAAACGACCCGGTGAACACTTACCGGTTAACGTACGATATTTTGTGTGATTTTCCTAATTACCTTTTTCCTAAAGGGTAGTTTTGGAATTTCAATACCTTCATATTATACGTATATAATTGAAACGTATCAAGCTCCAACACGCCGTATCGGCCAATTTTCAGAGTCTATAAATACTAAACCCTAAATACGATTTAGGGTATGCTTTTAACCACCAAGTTCGATTTCCAGAAGATCTAAGAAGCTAAAAAGGTACTACTTTTGGAATACGTATACTATTATACTATAATTGATTTCGCCTCTTAATTACACATACTTGTTTGTGTGTGTGGTTTTGGGGCGGAGCAAGTTTTTGGCGCCACTGCCGGGGAAGTGTGTAGCGATTTTTGTGTTTCCGTTTGAAGATTAGTATTTGAAGACCCTTCCCCGTGAAGTTATAATTCCCGTTTGTGAATATTTTTCTATAAAAATACAAAAATATTTTTATTTTCTCAAATTTTTGTGAATATATATATCAAGTAATCAAAAATACCAAAAAAAAATCAAAAAAGGCGCACCTCTTTTGTGAAATAAGCTATAAGGTGGGTATAAGGAGGGTTGTTCCAAGGAACTACGACCCGAAGAGACAAACGTTTTTAAGGCGATTCGCTCCCAGTACGTCCCCCGCTTGCTTGCAAGTTTCACTTAAGGGAGTTACCCTAAGTTTGTTGATTATTCGGTGAAATAAAAATATTTTTGTGAATATATTTCTCCTCGTTTGTTTTATCGGTTTTATTTGTGTAGTGCATGGGCACTAGAAATTTCAATTATCCAAATAATTCACCCGTAACCATTCTGAGACGTCAAAATAGACGACGTGCTCCAAACATAGTCGAACCCGAGCTTCATACTATCGTTGAAGTTGCACCAATGGCGGATAATCGAACAATGGAGGAACTACTTCAAGCACCCACAGAAGGGTATGGAGAAGCTATCGTTGTACCAAAAATTAATGCGGACCATTTTGAAATTAAGACGAATTTGTTAAAATTGGTTCAAGCTAACCCATTTCGTGGTTTTGAGAGGGAAAACCCCCATACTCATATTAACAATTTCAAAAGGATTACCTCGACTTTGAAATTTAGGGATGTGTCGAATAATGTGATTAAAC
>BQNB010082461.1:0-29320 GCA_026074375.1 Tanacetum coccineum
ATTATCGGGATTAGGAGATATCATATTTAGGGACTCATGTGGAAAATTGTCATTCATTTCCATATCAACGAGATCCCCTTGATGAGGATTATCTAATCTGCTCAAATGATCAGCCGTGAAATTCTTTGCTCCTTTTTTATCGCGAATTTCGATGTTAAATTCTTGGAGCAGGAGAATCCACCAGAGTAATTTCGGCTTAGAATCTTGCATAGCAAATAGGTACTTTAAAGTTGAGTGATCCCTTTACACTATTGTCTTGGATAAGACAAGGTAAGACCGAAATTTCTCAAATGCGTACACCACGGCTAATAACTCTTTTTCCGCAGTGGTGTAATGAGTCTGAGCATCAGATAAGGTCTTACTCGCATAGTGTATAGTCCTAAAATATTTGTCTTTCCTTTGTCCTAAAATTGCTCCTACGGCAAAGTCACTAGCATCACACATAAGCTCAAACGGTAATTCCCAGTCCGGGGACATAAGGATAGGAGCTTCGGTTAACTTCTTTTTAAGAATCTTAAAAGAAGCAAGACACTCGTCTAAGAAGAAGAAAGGAGTGTCTATTTCTAAGAGGTGGGTTATCAGTCGGGCTATTTTGGAAAAATCTTGAATAAATCTCTTATAAAAGCCGGTGTGACCCAAGAAGCTCCTAATCCCTTTAACCGTGGTCGGAGGAGGTAATTTTGCAATCACGTCTACTTTAGCTCTATCAACTTCAATACCACTTTTAGAGATCTTATGGCCGAGGACAATGCCCTTTTTGACCATGAAATGATACTTCTCCTAATTTAGAACTAGATTGGTATCTTCGCACCGTTTTAGCATCATATCGAAATGGGAAAGGCAAGATGAGAATGAATCCCCAAAGCCCAAAAAGTCATACATGAAAACTTCCATGGTTTTTTCAATCATATCGTAGAAAATAGCCACCATACACCTTTGGAACGTCCCAGGAGCATTGCAAAGACCGAAAGGCATCCTTCGGTAAGCAAATGTTCCATAAGGATAGGTTAAGGTAGTCTTTTCCTGGTCTTGGGGATCAATGGGAATTTGAAAGTATCTAGAAAAACCATCTAAGAAACAATAGAATTCATTTCCTACTAATCGTTCTAACATTTGGTCCATGAAAGGGAGAGGAAAGTGATCTTTACGGGTGGCGTCGTTTAACTTTCGGTAGTCAATACAAATGCGCCAACCCGTGACCAATCTTGTAGGAATCAATTCATTATTTTAATTAGTAATAACCGGCATACCCTCCTTTTTGGGTACGACGTGAACATGGCTTACCCAAGGACTATCAGAGATGGGGTAAATCAATCTAACATCGAGAAGTTTGATAACTTTTGCTTTAATTACTTCATGGATTTTAGGATTTACCCGTCTCTGGTGCTGAACAGTCTGTTTAAAATCATCTTCCATTATTATCTTATGGGTGCAAAAATGCGGATCAATGCCCTGAATATCAGATATTTTCCAAGCTATAGCCCGTTTATGTGATTTTAAAACCTTTAAAATCTGTTATTTTTCCTCCCTCTTCAAGTCTTTAGCGATTATGACGGGTAACTTGGAAATTCCCTCAAAAAACGCGTACTAGAGATGAGGAGGTAAGTCCTTAAGTTCAAGATTAGGAGGATCATCAATTAAAGTTTTAACCTTTTCAGTTTCATTAATTTCAAACACAAGAAGAGGAGGAGGGAGATTGGGTGTAGGATTCTTATTAAGTAATTCTTCTAGAAACAGAATATCTCCCTACGAGTCATAAATGCCATTATCAATACCCGGTGGTATCGAATTATCTAGAGAAAGAAATGCGTCGGTCTCCTCCAAAAGAAAGTCACTATCCCCTAAGGGAGTGAGAGAAGGGGAGAGAGGCTCGACAACAGGGTCAAAAGAAGGATTGGGACTGCCACTCATTGGATTAATTAACTTTTGAACATTTAGCACCTCATGGAAATGATCCTCGCATGTAATATCAAGAATGTAAATCTTATGGATTGATTCATCACCATGTTTTCGAGGATATTTCGAGGTACTTTCAACATTAAAGACCAATTTTTCATCACCAACTCGAAGAGTTAACTCTTCTTCGTGTACGTCGACCAGAGCATGAGCCGTCCTCAAGAAAGGTCTCCCTAAGATAAGAGGGACCCGAGGATCGACATCATAGTCGACTACAACAAATTCAGCGGGGAAAGTAAACTTTCCCACTTGAACAAAAACATCCTCGGCTATACCGGCTAGATAAGCAACAGTCCGGGTAGCTAACTCAAGGGTCATTCGAGTGGGAGTAAGCTCGGGAAGAGATAGTTTCTTCCACACATAAAGTGGCATCAAGTTTATGCTAGCACCTAGATTGGCTAGGGCCATGCATGACTTGAGCCCATAGAAATCACATGGAATGAGAAACCTCCCAGTGTCTCTAAGTTTTTCAGGTAACTTTTTTAGGAGCACAGCTGAGCAGTTCTTATTCAAGGGAGTATTTGCCAGTTCAAGAAGTTTCTCCTTATTAGAAAGGAGATCTTTAACCATCTTAGCGAATTTAGGCATGTGAGCCAAAGCTTCGACAAAGCTAATATTGAAGTATATTTTCTTAAACATTTGTAAGAAACTGTGAATTTGTATATCATCTTTGTCTTAAAGCTTCTACTTATTCAACCTCGACGGATATGGTATTGGAGGTTGATGTGGATTTGGCTCAAGAACCACATGAGAAGAAACAGGAGTAGAAGGAATCTCAGAAGAAGTAGAAGCGGGAGACGGCTGGACTACCAGAGGTAGGACTCTTTTGGTACTCTCGGTGAGTACCTGGTCTGTTGTCGTCTTCGGTTCCGGTTCTACTTCCTTAGAAGAAGAAAGAGGAGGAAGAGGAAGCGAGGGTCCAGCTAAAGTAACACCACTCCGTGTGGTGATAGCTTCAGTTGTCCATGATGGGTCCAGCTAAAGTAACACCACTCCTGAGGTCTTTGTTAGTTAAGCGAGGGTCCAGCTAAAGTATTTGTTAGTTATTATAATCTTGCATTTGTTGCATTCTAGCTTCAGTTGTCCTCATATGTCGATTCATCATTTCTTTAAAAATTTGAACATTTGGCTGAGCTTGATTCTGATTATGTTCCTGATTTTGGTTGTAATTATTTCCTTGATTATAATTCTGACTGTTTTGATTATAACCTTGGTTTTGAGAACCTTGATTATATTTATTTTTACTCTGATTCTGGTTCCTGTTTTGACATATTTTGATAATTTCCCTGATTATTTCTTTGATTAAATCCGGATGGTCCGAGGTAATTATTGAAACGATAGTTAAGCAGATTACGGTTACCTTGGGGTTGGTAAGAATTACCACCCTAGTTATAGGTACCCGTTGTAGCATAAACTTCCTCTTGAGTGTAGCCACCGGCGGCTTGACACCCATAGTAAGCATGCGGACCACCACACGTCTCACAACCTTTTTGTACAGAATTAACCGGTTGGTGCAGAGAGAGAAGAGCTTCAACTTGCTTAGTGAGAGAGGTAATATGAGCATCGTGAGTCGCGCTCCCACTAGCACTTGCTACTTGAGGTTTATTTCTAGAAGTTTGAACTTTCAATTTATTTTCAATAATAGTTAACGCTTCTTAGGTATTCTTTGTCAAGAAATTACCATTAGCTGCAGAATTAAGAGAGTCCTGCTTAGATTGATTTAAACTGTTGTAGAAAGTATCAATCTGGTGGAGAGGAGAAAAGCCATGATGGGGACATTTATTAAGAAGATCTTTAAATCGGTCCCAGGCTTCAGCAAAAGTCTCACCGAATCTTTGTTGAAATCTCGTGATTTCATTTCGAAGATTGGTGGTCTTAGAAGGAGGAAAGAAACGGTTCACGAACTTGGAAACAAGGTCGTTCCAAGTTGTGATAGAATTTGGAGGTTCTTTTTCTAGCCATGTCCGGGCTGCTCCCTTAAGAGAAAACAGAAATAACAACAGTTTAACAACGTCAGCCGGAACGTTATTAAGTTTAACCGTTTGTGTTATTTTGGTGAATCGTCGAATATGTGAATGAGGATCATCGTTTTCAAAACCATGAAAAGCGATGGCGGTTACTAGATTAAGTAAACCGATCTTCAATTCAAATTGATTCGCAAGAATGAGGGGTACAACAATTACATCTCCTACACCATCGGTTGGTGCTTGAAGTAACTCCTCCATCGAGTGGAGGTCGGGTATTGGACCCTGCGGTGGAGCTTGTCCAGACATATCGTCTTCTTCTAGATCGAAAAGGAGTGACGGTTCACTTTGATTCCTTCGACTTATAAACTTTTCGGGATCTTCAATAGGAGATAAAAGTCGTCTAGCGGAAGAACGTGTGCTCATGCACTATATAGACGGATAAAATAATATATAGAAAAAGAAAGAAAATTATTTTTTGGATTTTTTAAAGATATTAGAAAAAATATTTTTGGACTTTTATTATAGAGAAAATAAAATAAAAATATTTTTGGTATTTTTATTTTTATATATATATATATATATTTTTTATATTTTTAAAAGATACAAAAATAACTTTCAAGGAGAAAGGATCTTCAAGGCATCAACCGTGAAACAAAACGTGATGATCGTAACAAAACCTCCCCGGCAACGGCGCCAAAAACTGACGCGTACGAAACGTGTCGAGTAATATAATAAAGTAATTCCCGTTGGATGTAAAAATTGCTTGAGGACAAACAATGATCAATCTTCCGAGTGTCGAAGTCCCAACGAGATTTAAATTGAAAACCACGTTTATGTTTTAAAGTAGAATGCTTGATTATCTTTTAAGATTTTTGGTTTTAGAATTTAAACTACTTTTTAGAAAACTATTTTGAATACTAAAAATTATACTAATATTAATACTAGAATTACTAATCAATTAAACTACGAGAATTATGCTAAAATGATCTAAAACGATTTATAAGATGAAAATGCTTGCTAAGTGACGTAAAAAGTTCATCAAGTCTGAATTAAGGTTTTACTTAACGAATTAATTTCCTTAAAAAATATAATTATCTCACAACGTTGGCTTATATTGACAAAAACCTCTTAAAAGATACTAATTACTAGATGTGTAGTTTGACTATTTTTCAGATTTTGCCCTTTAAAACATTCAAACTACAAATCTAAATAATCGAAGATTATTAATCAACTAAACCTTTTTCAAATCCACACTTAATTCCCAAATCACAATATCACTTAACAAGCATTAATAAAACTACTCGCTAAGCATAACGATCAAATAAGCAAAGCTAAACATTTTATACTAAGCTACACTAATGAATTGAAAAAGGATAGAAAATGGAACCGAAATAAAGAGCCGCAATTAAACGATAACACCCGATTTAATAAGCTAAAGAAAATATTTAAATTCTATCTAGCTTATTAAATCCTTAAGCTCCACGCCTCATGAGTAGACCGTTACTGAAAATCATAAACACAAATAACAAACTGTTATGATTAAACACTTTAATACAATTCAACTTCGCAATTACTGTTCTTATTAGTCCAACTAAAATCTAACACAAATCAATCTTAGCCTAATCCAAAACCAAATGCAGGCCTAAATTAGCAAGCAAGCCCAATCAAACAAACCAAACGCAGCCCAATAACGAGTCTATCCAAACTAAGGCCTAAATTAATTTCTACACAAACTAAATGTAAGCCCAGATGGAATTCTACAAATCTAAACGTGGCCTAAACAAAATATTGTATAGAACCAGTTAAACAAGTTATATAAGCTCTAGCTTTTCAAACAACAATAAGCTTCACAGAATAAGCCACGATTACACTTAAACGAACAACTAAAAGCAACGAGTAAGCAGATAGAATTAAACAAGCTAAAACCGATTAAGCACTAGCAATTCAAAAATGAGACTTATATCAAGTAAGCACTACAACTAGCAATCAGAATAAGCCACAACAATCAAAAGCTCACAACAACTTATCTAATAAGCTAGGATAACCAATACACACGAAAAGCTTACTAGAAGTATCTATAAGCTAAACGAGGCAAAATAAGCTTTTATCAATCTAATAAGCACATAATCTATCAAAAATTGGATCTAAACAATTTAAGCTCCAATGAATTCAAATAAGCTATTTAGAAGCTTATTAAATCAGATAATAAGAGCTTCCAATAACACTAGAACAATAGAAGCACGAAAATAAGATAAATTCGAGCTTATTTGAACTTATTATAACGAAAAGTCCTTAAACTTAAAAGATCAAATCGAAGAAGCTTTTGAAAGCTTATAGGAGATGATCTTTAAGCTTTTAAGGAGTTTTGAGAGTAATAAGCTAAGGAAATAAGCTCACGAAATCAACTTATTTAATAAGAAAATGTACGAAGAAAATAACGAGAGAATAAGCACTTTAAAAAGCAAACCATTAATTCTAATAAGCTCAAACCATTCTTGATACAAAATCTTAATAAGCTGATGAATTCAGCTATTACAATAAGCTTATAATTTTAGAATAAGGTAAAACTAAACTAAAAATAAACTAAAATCTAAAGAGTAAAAGTTTAAAAAATCTAATTCCTAATAATCTAAAATGAGGGGAGCGTGTAACTATTTATAGGGCGTGAGGGGCGTTTTTGTAAATTCGGACCCAATCATTTCATAATTATTTAGCCAATCATTGGCCCTAGTGTGTGCTTTCTCGGATCGTCAGACGAAAATCAGTGGATCCAGTCGTTGAGCTCGCGATACATGGCCATACAACACTGCTTAAATACTACGCATCTTTTCGTCCGTTTGATTTCTTGAAATGAATTGAGATATTATATTACTTTACCCTGCCACGTGTCGAATCGTAACTGGCCCTTTCTTCGCTAGTGCTTGGTCACGTGATCGAGCGGATTTAATTTCGTGGCACATGCCCATGACGTGGGCTGACGTCACCCACACTACAATTCAGATTTTATTATTTTTGATCATGGGCTTTAAATGGGCTTGTAATGAATTGGGTTGGCCCGACCCATAAAATGGGTTACGGGCTGGCCCAATAAGATCTGAGGGCACCGGTGGACTCGTAATCTCGCATTCTTTCTAATGGCATGCTCGGGAAATATTAACGACTCGTCTTGACTTCAAATAATAAGTACTCTTGATCGAAACGAACCCGAAAATACCCGTTTTTGCTCCGTTTTCAATCCTTTTACATGCAAGACATAAAAATACCAAACAAACATATTTGCAAGATAATTATCCATATTTTAGCATTATTAGTCCGTTTAATAGTGTTATTCGGGGTATAAATGATGTGTGTTTTAGCACACATCAAATTCCCTCACACTAAGCCATTGTTGGTCCCACACGCAATGTTAATAAAACACGCCCAAAAATAAATAATTTTATCCCCCTTTAACTTATGACCCCTTATAATCAAACAAAAACAGAAAATGTCCATTAAGAAGGTTCAAAAATCATTTATTTCGCAAACACCCCCGTTTTAACCACTTATTCAATAATAAATAAAAACTAAGATAAAAATTTATAGAATAAAATTATTTAAAAAGCTTTAAGAACGGGAGTTCGTCATCCTTGATTTTCACAATCCCCAAACGAAGCTTTAAAACAAAATCACAGTTAAATATATGAATAAGAGGCTAACACTACTCATAAAATGCTAATTGTGTAAGTATAAAACTTAACATTTCGCTCATTTTTCATTCATTTAACAAGGCTAAAAGAACGGAAGTTCGTCATCCTCAACTTTTCACAATCCCTAAACTAAGCTTAAAACGAAATCACAACCAAATATAAGATTAGATGCTAACACTACTCATAAATGCTAATTGTGTAAACGCAGCTACTTTTCGCTCTCTTATTCCTAAATCCTCTAAGAATTTTATTTTTTATTATTAGCGATAAATAAATTATGGCCTTATTTTTATAAAGTAAACCCGGTTTAGACCATAATTAGTTTGAAATTCTTTCCTAAAGAGACGATATGGTGAGAATAAGGTCCACATTAAAGTTCTAATTTCGCATAATTTAGGGGTTATCCTTTTTATTTCATCCGAAACAACTCAACTACGAGTCCAGAGACGGAGGCTTTATTTAAATAACTCCGGAGTCGAAATTTGGTTTTATTATTATTATTATTATTGCAACATTATTATCCCCTGGTCCTTTAAACAACTGCCACATCGGTATGCGAGCCGACCATGGTCCAGTAAACTTTTATCAGTCTCGGATTTATTATTAATATTATTACCTCCACCTTTTAAACGACTGCCACATCGGTATGCGAGCCGACCATGGTCTAGTGGTTTTATTTCGGCTTTGGTTTAGCACATTATTATTATTATTATTAGCCAAATTTCAAGTCATGTGGTCTTTTAACTACCTTGACAACGGTAGCGAACCGTCAGGAATCGATAGCCTATTTCCCCACAACACTGACAAAACCTTGATGTGTACCTTACTTTCACCAGAAGAAATCTCTACAAAGAGATTTAAACTAAGAATCGCAAAAACTAAAGTAACTTTATTTGTTTAACAATTATATAACGTTTATTAAGCTGGTGGGAGCAAAAAGCCACAATTAACCTCTATGAGCTCTAAAGAGATCCAACTACTCCACGCTTAGCATCTAACTTATATTTAACTCTATCATTTTTCGTTCTTTGCAAAATTTTAAAGTTAAGCAAACGCTTAGTCTCAAAAGCTAAGGGGAAAGCTAGAGTTCAAAACTCGGTTAAGTCAAAAGCTACCTAATTCTACGGACCTACTTATTTCTATGTTTTTAATATTTTCATCATTTTTTCATATATCATAATTTTTTTTAATAAGCTAAATAAAACAAAAACTAAGGTCAAAACGGGGTTGCAAGGGACACAGCAAGGCACAGGTATGATCACATTTCGATAGAAATCCCCCCACACTTAGAACCGAACATTGGCCTCAATGTTCAAAAATATCGGGTATTACCCTCACACTTAAGGACGAAAAAGGCAAATGCTAGTAATTCCAAGTGTGAAAGGGGAAACACAATAATATACATGATCAGGATTGAGGATTCCAAAATAAGCAAAAGATCAAAGACCGGGCGATTGGAGGATTGAAAACAAGCACGGGTCTTCATGATCTTAAGAAATCCTGCAAAAACGATACTACAAACTATAGAAAAAATTACGCCCCCATACTTGGGCTATAAAATCACACACTCATTTATTAAGAAAATAAAAAGATGAAAAGACACGGGTTGCCTCCCGAGAAGTGCTTGTTTATTAACGAGTCACTAGCTTGACTCTCCCTCGAATTTAGTTGTCCTTGGGGGACAAGTGGAGATCCGGGACATCCATAGCAAGGATGTCCCCTCCATAGTAGTGTTTGATCCGGTGCCTGTTTACCTTGAAGTTGGGACCATCGGGTTGGGATAACTCGACGGTTCCATAAGGAAATACTTCAGCAACCGTAAACGGTCCAGACCAGCGAGATTTTAATTTTCCCGAGAAAATCTTCAATCTAGAATTAAAAAGAAGAACACGATCACCGACATGGAATTCTCGGTTTTTTTATCTTTGCATCGTGAATCTTCTTCGTCTTTTCTTTGTAGAACAAAGAGTTCTCATAGGCCTGATCCCGAAGTTCATTTAATTCATTAAGTTGAACTTTTCGGTGATCACCCACAGTTTTTAAGTCAAAATTAGCCCATTTCAAGGCCCAGTAGGCTTTGTGCTCGAGCTCGATGGGCAGATGACAAGCTTTTCCGTATACCAGCTTATAAGGAGTGCAACTGATAGGTGTTTTAAAAGCGGTACAAAAAGCCCACAAGGCGTCATCTAATTTATCGGCCCATTTTGCTCGATGCTCGCCTACTGTCCTTTCTAATATCCTTTTTAAACCATGATTAGACACCTCCACCTAGCCACTTGTTTGAGGGTGATAAGAGATCGAAAGCTTGTGTGTAACACCATATTTTTTAAGAACATTAGAAAATTGGTCGTTACAAAAATGAGTATCTCGGTCACTTATAATGGCCCGTGGGGTTTCAAATCTAGAAAATAATTGTTTTTAGAATTTAACAACAACTCGGGCGTCATTAGTGCGGAGCGCTTTCACTTCAACCCATTTAGACAAATAGTCGACAGACACGAGTATATATCGGTTCCCTCGTGAAGACGGGAATAGGCCCATAAATTCGATGCCCTAGATGTCAAAGATCTCACAAATATGAATAGGATTTTGGGGCATTTCGTCCCTCTATGAGATTTTTCCCTGACGCTGACATAAGTCACAGTATGTGACAAAGTCCTGGGCATCGCGATATATGGTGGGCCAGAAAAAAACAAAGTCAAAAACTTTCTTGGCGGTGTAGTTTGGGCCATGATGTCCCCCGGTGGGACCATTGTGGCAAGCTTGGAGAATATCCATAGCTTCCTGCCCGTCCACACACCGCCGAATAATTTGATCAGCACAAATCCGAAAGAGATATGGGTCATCCCATAAATAATGTCAAACATCCTTAAAGAATTTCTTTTTCTGGTGGGATGACATCCCTTTAATAAGCACATTACCCACTAGGTAATTTGCAATGTCGCAAACCACAGGGGTTCATTATCGGGATTAGGAGATATCATATTTAGGGACTCATGTGGAAAATTGTCATTCATTTCCATATCAACGAGATCCCCTTGATGAGGATTTTCTAATCTGCTCAAATGATCAGCCGCGAAATTCTCTGCTCCTTTTTTATCGCGAATTTCGATGTTAAATTATTAGAGCAGGAGAATCCACCGGAGTAATTTCGGCTTAGCATCTTGGATAGCAAATAGGTACTTTAAAGTTGAGTGATCCCTTTACACTATTGTCTTGGATAAGACAAGGTAAGATCGAAATTTCTCAAACGTGTACACCACGGCTAATAACTCTTTTTCCGTAGTGGTGTAATGAGTCTGAGCATCAGATAAGGTCTTACTCGCATAGTGTATAGTCTTAAAATATTTGTCATTCCTTTGTCTTAAAATTGCTCCTACGACAAAGTCACTAGCATCACACATAAGCTCAAACGGTAAGTCCCAGTCCGAGGACATAAGGATAGGAGCTTCGGTTAACTTCTTTTTAAGAATCTCAAAAGAAGCAAGACACTCGTCTGAGAAGAAGAAAGGAGTGTCTTTTTCTAAGAGGTGGGTTATCGGCCGGGCTATTTTGGAAAAATCTTGAATAAATCTCCTATAAAAGTCGGCGTGACCCAAGAAGCTCCTAATCCCTTTAACTGTGGTCAGAGGAGGTAATTTTGCAATCACATCTACTTTAGCTCTATCAACTTCAATACCACTTTTAGAGATCTTATGGCCGAGGATAATGCCCTCTTTGACCATGAAATGGCACTTCTCCCAATTTAGAACTAGATTGGTATCTTCGCACCATTTTAGCATCATATCTAAATGGGAAAGGCAAGATGAGAATGAATCCCCTAAGCCCAAAAAGTCATACATGAAAACTTCCATGGTTTTTCAATCATATCGTAGAAAATAGCCACCATACACCTTTGGAACGTCCCAGGAGCATTGCAAAGACCGAAAGGCATCCTTCGGTAAGCAAATGTTCCATAAGGACAGGTGAAGGTAGTCTTTTCCTGGTCTTGGGGATCAATGAGAATTTGAAATTATCCAGAAAAACCATCTAAGAAACAATAGAATTCATTTCCTGCTAATCGTTTTGAACATTTGGTCCATGAAAGGGGGAGGAAAGTGGTCTTTACGGGTGGCGTCGTTTAACTTTCGGTAGTCAATACAAACGCGCCAACCCATGACCAATCTTGTAGGAATCAATTCATTATTTTCATTAGTAATAACCGGCATACCCTCCTTTTTGGGTACGACGTGAACATGGCTTACCCAAGGACTATCAGAGATGGGGTAAATCAATCCAACATCGAGAAGTTTGATAACTTCTGCTTTAATTACTTCATGGATTTTAGGATTTACCCATCTCTGGTGCTGAACAGTAGGTTTAAAATCATCTTTCATTATTATCTTATGGGTGTAAAAACGCGGATCAATGCCCTGAATATCAGATATTTTCCAAGCTATAGCCCGTTTATGTGATTTTAAAACCTTTAAAAGCTGTTCTTTTTCCTCCCTCTTCAAGTCTTTAGCGATTATGACAGGTAACTTGGAAATTCCCTCAAAAAACGCGTACTAGAAATGAGGAGGTAAGTCCCTGAGTTCAAGATCAGGAGGATCATCAATTAAAGTTTTAATCTTTTCAGTTTCATTAATTTCAAACACAGGAAGAGGAGGAGGGAGATTGGGTGTAGGATCCTCATTAAGTAATTCTTCTAGAAACAGAATATCTCCCTACGAGTCATAAATGCCATTATCAATACCTGGTGGTATCGAATCATCTAGAGAAAGAAATGCGTCGGTCTCCTCTAAAAGAAAGTCACTATCCCCGAAGGGAGTGAGAGAAGGGGAGAGAGGCTCGACAACAGGGTCAGAAGAAGGATTGGGACTGCCACTCATTGGATTAATTAACTTTTAAACATTTAGCACCTCATGCAGAATTGTCCTCGATGTATATCAATGGAATGTCAATCTTATGGATTGATTCATCACCACGTTTTAGAGGATATTTCGAGGTACTTTCAACATTGAAGACCAAATTCTCATCACCGACTCGAAGAGTTAACTCTTCTCCGTGTACGTCGACCAGAGTATGAGCCGTCCTCAAGAAAGGTCTCCCTAAGATAAGAGGGACTCGAGGATCGACATCATAGTCGACTACAAAAAAGTCAGCCGGGAATGTAAACTTTCCTACTTGAATGAAAACATCCTAGGCTATACCGGCTGGATAAGCAACAGTCCAGGTAGCTAACTCGAGGGTCATTCGAGTGGGAGTAAGCTCGAGAAGAGATAGTGTCTTCCACATAGAAAGGGGCATCAAGTTTATGCTATCACCTAAATCTGCTAGGGCAATACATGACTCGAGCCCATAGAATTCACACGGAATGAGAAACTGAGCAGTTCTTATTCAAGGGAGTATTTGCCAGTTCCAGAAGTTTCTCCTTATTAGTAAAGAGATCTTTAACCATTTTAGCAAACTTAGGCATGTGAGCTAAAGCTTCGACAAAGCTGATATTGAAGTATATTTTTTTAAACATTTGTAAGAAACTGTGAATTTGTATATCAGCTTTGTCTTGAAGCTTCTCCTTATTCAACCTGTTTGGTCTTATTAAGCCTCGAAGGATATGGAATCTTAGGTTGATGAGAGTTGGGCTTAGGATCTTCCTTTGTTTTTGGTGGTGACACTGGGAATCTTGTAGGTGGGACATGTATGGTACATCTTGGGCTTGTAATATGCATCTCATCCATTAAAGTCTCCGGTTTGTTTTCCACTTTTACCCTAGGAGTAGGATGAACTGGGGGTGGAATAGAAGGTTCAGCAGTAGTCAATCTACTCCTTGTCATAATAGAATTAACTTGCTCTCTCGGGTTAGGCTTAATGTTGCTCGAAAAAGCACCCTGAGGTCTTTCCATGAAAACCTTTTGCATTTGATCCATCTTATTTGACATATTAGTATTTTGAGTTTTCTGCAATTGTTGGTTATTATAATCTTGCATTTGTTGCATTCTAGCTTTAGTCGTTCTCATAAGTTGATGCATCATTTCTTCCATGGGTGGAACATTTGACTGAGCTTGAGTCTGATTATATCCCTGATTTTGGTTGTAATTATTTCATTGGTTATAATTCTGAACCCTGTTTTGATTATAACCTTGGTTTTGAGAACCTTGGTTATATCGATTCTGATTTTGATTCTGGTTCCTGTTCTGATTATTTTGATAATTTCCCTGATTATTACCCTGATTGTTTCCTTGATTGTTTTGATTATGATTAAATCCTGGTGGTCCGAGGTAATTATTGGAACGATAGCTAAGCAGATTACGGTTACCTTGGATTTGGTAAGAATTACCACCCTGGTTATAGGTATCCGTTGTAGCATAAACGTCCTCTTGAGTGTAGCCACCGGCGGCTTGACACTCGTAATAAGCATGTGGACCACCACACGTCTCACAACCGTTTTGTACAGAATTAACCGGACAGTTAAAAGAAGAGAGAAGAGCTTCAACTTGCTTAGTGAAAGCGATAACATGAGCATCTTGAGTCGAGCTCCCACTAGCACTTGCAACTTAAGGTTTATTTCTAGAAGTTAGAACTTTAGATTTGTTTTCAATAATAGTCAAAGCTTCTTGGGTATTCTTTGTCAAGAAATTACCATTAGCTGCAGAATTAAAAGAGTCCTAATCAGATTGACTTAAACTATTGCAGAAAGTATCAATCTGATGGAGAGGAGAAAAGCCATGATGGGGACATTTATTAAGAAGATCTTTAAATCGGTCCCAGGCTTCAGCAAAAGTCTCACTGAATCTTTGTTGAAATCTCGTGATTTCATTTCAAAGATTGGTGGTCTTAGAAGGAGGAAAGAAACGGTTTACGAACATGGAAACAAGGTCGTTCCAAGTTGTGATAGAATTTAGAGGTTCTTTTTCTAGCTATGTCCGGGCTGCTCCCTCAAGAGAAAATGGAAATAACAACAGTTTAACAACGTCACCCGGAACGTTATTAAGTTTCGTTTGTGTTATTTTCGTTAATCGTTGAATATGAGAATGAGGATCATCGTTTTCAAAACCATGAAAAGCGATGGCGGTTACTAGATTAAGTAAACCGATCTTCAATTCGAATTGATTCGTAAGAATGGGGGGTACAACAATTGCATCCCCTACACCATCGGTTGGTGCTTGAAGTAACTCCTCCATCGAACGGAGGTCGGGTATCGGTCCCTGCGGTGGAACTTGTCCGGCCATATCGTCTTCTTCTAGATTGAAAAGGAGTGACGGTTCACTTCGATTTCTTCGACTTAATAATCGTTCAGGATCTTCAATAGGAGATAAAAGTCGTCTAGCGGAAGAACGTGTGCTCATGCACTATATAGAAAGATAAGATAATATATAGAAAAAGAAAGAAAAAATATTTATGAATTTTTAATAGAAAAAATAAGATGAAAATATTTTTGGATAAAATAAAAAAAATGAAAACAGAAAATATTTTTGGATTTTTATTGTTTTTTATATTTTTTTGTGTTTTATATTTTTAAAAGATACAAAAACAACTTTCAAGGAGAAAGGATCTTCAAGGCATCAACCGTGAAACAAAACGTGATGATCGTAACAAAATCTCCCCGGCAACGGCACCAAAAACGGAAACGTACGAAACGTGTCGAGTAATATAATATAGTAATTCCCATAAGATATGAAAAATTACTTGAGGACAAACAATGATAAATCGTCCGAGTGTCGAAATCCCAACGAGATTTGAATTGAAAACCACGTTTATGTTTTGAAGTAAAATGCTTGTTTATCTTTGTAGATTTTTGGTTTAAAAAACTATTTTTAATACTAAGAAAATTATACTAATATTAATACTAGAATTATACTAATCAATTAAACTACGAGAATTATGCTAAAATGATCTAAAAAGATTTATAAGACAAAAATGCTTGCTAAGTGACGTGAAAAGTTCATCAAGTGTGAATTAAGGTTTTACTTAACGAATTAATTTCCTTAGAAAAGATAATTATCTCACAACGTTGACTTATATTGACAAAAACCGCTTAAAAAGCTATTAATTACTAGATGTGTAGTTTGACTATTTTTCGGGATTTTGCCCTTTAAAACATTCAAACTACAAATCTAAATAATCGAAGATTATTAATCAACTAAACCTTTTTCAAATTCACACTTAATTCCCAAATCACAATATCACTTAACAAGCACTAATAAAACTACTCACTACGCATAACTATCAAATAAGCAAATCTAAACATTTTATACTAAGCTACACTAATGAATTGAAAAAGGATAGAAAATGGAACCGAATTGAAGAGCCGCAAATAAACGATAACCACCCGATTTAATAAGCTAAAGAAAATAGTCAAATTCTTTCTAGCTTATTAAAACCCGTAAGCTTCACGTCTCATGAGTTGACCGGTACTAAGTCCAGAAAGGGAAGGGTATATAATAGGGTGGGGGGGGGAAAAAGTGGGGGGGGGGGGGGGGGGGGGGGGGGGGGGGGGGGGGGGGGGGGGGGAAAATGGGGGGGGGGTTAATATTTAAAGTATATTTTAGGTTTTTAATAATATTATTTAAGTAAATTTGAAAAATTAGTAATTAAGTTTATAAAATAAAGAAGAAATATTAGAACATTCAAAACGGCCAAATAAAATCTTGGGTTAGGAATACTTATTTTTAAGACTAAGTCACTATTCAACTCTGTAAAACTTAATTATAATAAGTTGGCTTATTTTTACTATAAGTTGTTTAAAAAAATGAAAATAAGCCAGACCTACAACAATTTTGTTTACTAGAAACGCCTTATCTCGATAAGCAACTATTAGACAATCAATAAAGACAAGCTCAATGAATAAGCGCAACCTAGATAAGATCTAAATTAATCAAGCTTTTAACCGAGAGATTAAGCACAACTAAAGCTAAGCTAGATTTAGACGGAAACAGCAATAATAAGCTCACTAACATCGACAATAGGCTAACATAAAAACAGAATATGCACTTAAAAGAAATCTCCGCGTGCGCTCACTCGATCGTCTCACTGGAATATATGAGCTACAACTACATAGCTGGCACACTCTCTAGAAAGCTCAAGACTCACTGATTTAAGACAGCGCTCATCCGATCGACATTTTCTCATCATACTACAACCTTTGACGCTAGCACCTCTCAACATGACATAAGCTCATGGGTGTGTTTACATACTTTCTCCCAGCTTTAGCTTTCTGATTCAATATGATTATACAGTCACTCACAGCCGACACTTACACAAGGGCAGAGTCTTACGCTATATAATAGAGCATCAGACAGTGTGTCTGGCAGCGTGTCGAGTCATCGACAAGGGTTCTCTCTGGCCAATTCGCGTGCACAACACTTATTGTAGCACTTATACAATCGTTATTTGATCTAAGCGTTATTGACTCAATGCAACAAGAACGATTCGACAAGACGCTAACTAGCGCATTGAAACTGACATAGCATCCTTGAGACTGCTTTTCAGTTATATGGATAAGTCAGTTTTCTCAGTAGCTAGATCCTCTATATAAATCATGATCTTAGCTAGCCAGAACAGCAAATAAGATGGCAATGCGGCTGGTACTCAGAGTCACATGATTTTTTGCGAGTAGCAGATGACGAGAAGGGGGGGGGGGGGATTTTTTGGTTTAGCATGTTTAGTATATAGTTTTTGATGTAGAGTATTTGTTATAAGATGTTGAGAGGGGGGGGGGGGGGGAGATGTATGATGGGTGGAGTTGTTATGTATCTCTCTTTTATGTTAATTTTAAAAGATTTTTAGGTTGTTAGTTTGTTTTTGTTTTTTAGTTTTAGTTTTTCTCAGGTTATGTTTTGTTGTTTTATTACTATCTACAAATAAAAAAATGAAAAATAAATCTACAATAATAGATTTTGGTTATTGGGGGGGGGGGGGGGGAGGGGTGGGTGTTTGAGAAAGATGGAGGGTTTTATCTCTTAATTGATGGGTAATTGTTGGGGGGGGAGGAATGAGAGTAGATAGATGTGGTAAGTTTTGTGAGGTTATAATAGAGTTAGGAGTTAAGAATATTGTACAACAAGAGTATTAGAGTGAACAGGAGTGATGTGAATAGTTTGAAGAAGAGGGGGGAATTGGGACGGTAATAAGGGATGTCAGTGGCTGATGTTCTACAGTATGGGGTGTGTTGTGGTTATTTGATTAGTTGTGATTGTCTATTTGGTTTGGCTTGGCAGACACACAGAAAATGAGCTACTTTGGAGGACTGGACAGAGATGCGTAGTTATGCACGATTTGTTGTATGCGTGGTGTCGGACGGTAAGTAGACTGCGGTATAGAGTGACAGGTAGCAGGTCATGCAGGGTGAGAGTAGACGCGTGGGGACAAAGATGGTAGGATTAGACGAATAGTGAGTATGTGATATTGGTGAGCAGTGAGTGTGTGGTGGTATTGGAGGTGGTACAGTGCTTCATGTATGTGGGTGAGTGTCATAGTGAGTTGGTCACGTATATGGGATTTGGAGGGGATACAGTGGGAGTATCAATAAAAGAGAGAGTGACATGTGTGTTGTGTATGGGAGTTTCATGGGCAGTGTGAACATTGTAGTTATAGTCTATAGGTGAGTAATCGACTGACATAGAGTGGTGTATTGACAGTAGTTGAGGATAGAGACAGAGGGGATTGAATGAGAGATGATGTGAGAGTCTTTGCGGTGATAGGAGATGTACATAGACGGAGAGGGAGGTTCTGTTGTTAGGATGTGTAAGTGTGTCTGAGTTAGTTAACAGTTGATTGATAAGATAGGAATTGGGGTGGGTGAGTGAGCAGAGGACATGACATATACTGAGACTTGGGTTTGACTGTGTGACTCTATTTCTGAATGTATTAGGTTTAGAGTATGAATTATTTGAAGATGGAGTGGTGATGGGGTTGTAATGATATTAGACACTGGTGTTGGGTTACAGTGGGGTAGTGTGCAGTGATTGGGGTTGTGTGGGGGTGTGAAGTGTTGTGTAATTTGAGATGGTGGGGAAGGTGATGTATGTTGACACAGTAGTGGTGACATAACATCTGACTCATATGGGAACTATAACAGTACGTAGGAGAGTGGAAGAAGTTAGGACGGACATTCACTGGAGGGATAATATATGTGTTGAGTGTAGGTTATATGATGTACGAGGGACTGTCTTGGTTGTGGAATGTTATATATATTGTGAGAGAGAGGAGGGGTTAGCGCGGGAATGTGGTTGGTACAGGTACGGTAGGGATGTTATAGAGTATGGTGGGGTAGACGATGATGGATTGTGAACATAAGTAACAATGATATTCATTGACAGGGGGGAGTGTTTCTATATATATATTTTTAGATGTGGGAGTGGTATATTATATAAGACATACACAGTGACAGGTGTGTGTGAATAGTTGACCACTTATTGTTTGAGTTTTTGTTAGTGTTCATGAAGAGGTAGGGAGGACTCACAGGAGAGTTGTATAGATATAGTAGATGGGGAGGGGACATGGGGGGGGGGGTGGAGGATAATGGGTATGTGTGCAGACATAAGTATAGTGTAGAGGGTTATTAATTCAGCACTTAGTAGGTATGACAGAGTTGTTTATGGTGTTCTGAAGAGTAAAGTAGACAAGGATGTTGGAGGATTAGTATGGGCGGTGATATGGTAGTGTTGGGGGAGATGGTGTTGTAATTCAGACTTCATAGAGACAACGGAATTGTGAGGATACGATAATTATAGTTGTGGATGTGGTGAGACTGTAGCTGGATGGAGTAGGTATTGTTGAAGTTGTTTATGTATATATAGTCTACATGACATATATTGGTCTATATATTATGTTAGGTTTTGTAGGAGAATTTTAAAACAACTATATGTGTGGGAGGTGATCTGAATGTGAAATATGGTATGGAGTTGGAGAGGAGATTGTATGGGTTGATTGAGGGGAGTAGGAGGTGATTGGAGGATTTATGTAAGATGGTGGAGAGTGGGGGGGTGTAATGGAGATGAGTATTATATGTGGTTGATAGGAGGAGGCTGGTATTGTTATGAGTCTTTCTGGGTCATTCTGTGGAGAGGTAGTGTTGAGCGTATCTTGAGTGTGGGTGAGGGTGGATAGGTGGTCAGCTTGGTGAGGTGATGGGTAGTTGATAGTGTCGTGTGTATAGGTGGTGGTGGATCAGGTGGGTGATGTTGCTATTTGTGAGGATGGGTGTAGGGATATAGGAGTCTGGTTCAGTGAGGCGTGAGATTGAGTCAGGCATGGATTTGTTTGTGATTAGGAGAGGGATGATTATATAGAAATTTAAAGTAGGGTTATGAGATGTTGATGTTGAGGAGAGGAAGGATGTTGGATTGTGGGGGGATTGATGTTTGAGGATGATAATGTGGTTTTAGTAGGAGGGGGGTGTAAAAATTTATTTATATGTAAGTGTAGGTGTTGGTTGTGGTTGATTGTGGGATGAGAGTTTTAAAGGATTTTTGAATGAAGAGTGTTTAAATTGATTTAAGTTTTGGGTTATGTGATTAAGGGGGGGTATTGTGTGGGAGTTGAGGGTTGGTGGATTGAGGGAGGTGAATATTGTTGGAATGATATGAGTTATATTTAAGTGTTATGTATTTGGGTTTAATTTTTTATATAATTGTTTTGTGTGATTAATTATGAAGATTATAGTTGATGAGTTGATTTGATTTTGGATAGTGAGTGTAGGAGGGGGATTTAGTTGTTATAATATTGAGGATTTTTTGTATTTAACTTTTTTAATGTTATGTGTGATAATAAATTTATTTGTAATGGTTGTATGATGTGAGTTTGTAATAATTTCGGCTAATAAAAAGTAAATTGAAATTCGTACATGCCGTTACGAGTTCTGAGGCAGTATTCCTGAATGTCTTAGCTTCTCGAACCCTCATTGTTGATAACCGACTTAGGTCGATCTTCGAGTATGACACACGAGACCCTTGAAGCTGATCAAATAAATCAGTCAATTCTGGGGAGATGAATAACGGTTTTCTTCACTTGTTAGTTGTTTAATTCCATAGTAAATGCGCATCCGAAATGAACCATCTTCTTCTTACAAACAGACCGTAAAGCTCTCCCAGTGGTGAGGAACTGGGTCTTATAAAGCCTTTTCGAGACATGCTTCTTATCAGTTGCTCAGATAACTCTTCATGATTTCTGGAAGGCGCCAATCGATAGGTGCCCGTGCAACAAGATGCACACCAGGTAGCAAATCGAATTTGAAACTCCACTTGTCGATCGGAGGAATACCCGGCAAGTCCTCAGGAATATACTTCTGGAAAGTCCAGAACTATGGTAACGACCCTAAAGTCGCTCTTCTTCGAGCTGTGTCTTTAACCTCCTTGCCGGGACATGTTGCCAAAAAGATAGGAAACTACCTTTTCCATGTTATCTTCTGCGTTTAGTGCACGTAAATGATGTTTAATCATGTCACATTTCCTGTTTTACTGCCGGTCACTGTGTAATGATTAAGGTTTCATTCTCCAGGGGAAACAACAATCTTCTTGGCACAACACAAATGGAACCGCTGGTAAACTTCGCCAACCAATCCATACCGATTAATACATCGAAACTAACGCAGCAAAGTACTACATGTAATGAAGTTGATTTCGAAATAGGGTGATGTTAGTAATTCCTAATGGAGAGCAAATTCGATAAGCGAAAATATCTAGGGTGACTAGTAATGTGTCTTGGCTTCTGGCTTAGGATTTGGTATAAGTTGACGCCGAACTTAATAGAAAAAGACGGAGTGAAGGTCCTGCTAGTTTGATAAGGTTACTAATTTCGATTTCGCAAAAGTTAAACGCTTCTAACGCACACAAAAACATATTATAAAGGAGGATAAATTGGTTCCTTAACAAGAGGTTTTTAGAGTGACTACCTGCAGCATAGGCATGGTACCGCTTCCTGAATATACATAGTTATCAGGGTCAATGTATAATTGAGGACGTAACGATGCATTGCTCACTTTTCGTCAAATAGCGTTAAAGATTTCATGATATTGGAGGTAAAGTTTGTAAGAGTACATAAAGGAACCTAAGTTAATAGTATGAAATTTCATAATATGATAATTAGATAGAATAATTTGAAATCAATCGTACAACTGAAATTTAAGGGAGAACTAAACGAGAACATCTAATGGAGATAAGTCTAAGATAGTTTCCAACTTAGGATTTCTTAGGTAAAAAGAGGAGATCAACTTTCTCTTTTAAGCTTTGATCTCATCTTAATGTTGTTAGGTTTTGATCGGGGTTCCACCCTTCTCTGAAGGAGCCATGCACCGTCTGTCACGTGCACCAGCACCTAAGTTTGGTTGTTCATTGATTCAGTTCTTTTCGCTCTGAGCAACTCACTCCTGCATTGCCGCTTGATTCCCACATACATAGCATAGCTCGATATATTAGCCCTCTGCGCTGGCTACAACCGCTCAATTTACGTCCAACACTTCATGCCCTATAGATTAAACAGATTGTCATCATTTCTAAAATCACAAGGAAGGCCAAATGTATATGAAGTTTTCATCCACAAGAAAATCATGCTACTGGAAGCCGTGAATCCCGACATATAGTAAGGTAAGCAGACCACAGTTATGCATAGATATAAGATAACGGCAACCATGGCGTAAATAAATCCCCCAGCATACAGTAAATGATCATAACCAATAGCATAGGTTAATACTTAAACATCGTTATTACATAGTAAAAGAGTACAAAGCTTTTTTAATAACACTAACCAAGCCGAGTTATTACTACAAGTTTAGTAGGATATAATACAAAACACTACACTGACAATATATTTGTCTATGGGGGGCCAGGGTGCCTCTCAAGATTCTAGATGCTATCCTCTTATGTAATCTTTAAAGTGACTTATCATATCTCTGGTGGTGGTGACATGAAGGTAGTGCAAGCAAGCAAACACGGTAAGTGCATGTCTCAGCAGAGTGGTGCTTGTGGAGTATGGCGTTATAGACATCCGTACGCACGGGATTTGTCTCAATATGACAAGATGATATGTGTGGAAAGGTGGGTGATGTAGAACAGACGTCATCAATCTCAATGCCTTTGTTAATCTCATCTTGAGGGGACATGATCCATCCAATAGGTACAGCAGGAAGGGTTCCGGCCGAGTAAGCTAGGGTGCTACCTTCACCTCCTCGGTAACCTTCTCACATCATCATCATACGTTGTCATCATCCAGATGACGTCCATTATAAAATTGTCTCATCCTTGTCGTCGGGATGGACCAGCAGGATCCTCCTCATAGGGTCCTCCTTATCCTCTATCCGATCCAGAGTCAGCAATTAATAGCCCGGTTGCTAGAGCTGTAGGTGAGGCATCCAGCAAAGAGGCTGATCCGTTCATTGGTCCCTTTATCTCTCATCAGAAGCTCACTGGAACGATCCATGGCTCAGAATTTAATATAAACATACGTGTAGGTAATCCGTCGGATAATGATAAAACATAACTCTTGCAACGATGCAAAACATGACTATCTATTAAATATAGTATTATATAAGGTGCTGGTATGGTAAATACGAGTATGCACTTATGCATAAATGAATGAGTGGTAAAGTAGTCATATTAAAAGTGAGCGATTAAAGTTAGTGTACGCTTAGACCTAACGAGCTTATCGTATACCTGGCCTAAAGAAATATCCCCTAGTTTATAAAAATTAATGCCTAATATAAATAATTGTAGAGATTTATGCGTGAATGATACAAACTCAGCTGTATATTATATTATAATTATACCTCTGAAAGTAACGTACGGTAACATATAATAAGAAAAACAAAGCCGACGTATATTCATCATGTAAGACAACCTAGTCACCTAACTAGATTCAAACAACTAGTGTATGTATATCCCGTAAAAATCCTTTTTTATGAATGCAATGTTTAAAAACGGTTATAGTCCAGCAAAACATTTGACCTGGTTCTCTATAACCTTGGCTCTAATACCAATCTGTAACACCCCCAAATTAGGTCGCAGCGGAATAAGGGTCCGAGGGCATGTTACTATCATAAGATCCAATAACACAAGAGTATATAGAACTGACCAACAAGTCGTTTAAAAAAAAACTGATACATTGGATTTAACAATATTTGATACTAAATATATCCCGAAGAGAGCTTTAACTTGTTCTTATTATTATTACAAATGATACGTGGTTTTCACAACACATGAGTTTCCAAAACATAAACAACCCATATCTTTATCATGACTTCCCAAAACAAAATCACCAACTGTATCCTTGCACCTATGCTTACTTATCTCACCTGAAAAATATGCTTTAAAACGTCAACAATAATGTTGGTTGATTTCAGTAGGTTTGATAAATCATAATAAGGCAGGACCCTGGCAAGACTTTCCCGTGAATAATGCAGACACATGCAGACATCACAAAAACTCAGATTACATTTCCCTAAGCATCCATGACACTAAGCTCGACAGAATTTCTTGCAATAATAAGTATAGATTGCAATTTTTCTGAGCCGATTAGATGTATCAAGGGCACCGAAAACATCCATAAATTCCGACATTCAATACGTCATAAGTAGGTAAGTCGTAATCCTGGTGATAGTTAGTCACGCCAATATACAGGGGAGGTCGTTTCCCAATAGATATATTCATAACTATTTGCGCCACCACAGATAATGTAGAATAACAACTACATCTATGTAATTTTTTTTAGACAGTTCATGAATGGGGCTCAACATTGGGTTATCGCTACTTAGCAAACATGTAATCATAAAAAATATCCACTTGCGTCCAATTTGTAGATAAACAAAGCATATATCCACCCCAAGATATAAAGTCATTGAAATCGAGAAAAATATGGGCTATGAACAATCACTCTTAGTGAGTGAACTAAACAAAATACTCACGAGATAAAGTGCCGACTCAAATCTGTCAGATGCAACCAATTAAATAAGTCGAATAATACTAATCACATAAAGTACTCCTACCATGCATAAATCTCTATAGCTAAGTCACATCTAAATGCTTATGAGTGAAAACAATGATTATAAATTAAGACGTTTTATAAACATAACTTTTGGTAAAATCGTCATAACTTTCGCACGTTTCTAATCGTTTCTCTTGCGTTTCTTATGCCCATCTTTCGTATTAAGACGAGTTCACGTACATAAATTGACATTTTCATAATTTTGACACTCGATGACAGGGTACCTTTACTGGTTCACTAAAGAGTACAAACAAGGCAAACCGACATGAGTTTACTTATATAGTTTTTAATCGTCCGAAACCCGTAATGCGTATTTATTCTGTTAGTTATATGCTCCGTTTTTAGTGAATTTGCGAGGACGATTCTCGTTATTTAGGAATCCTATTTCAATTCATAAGGGTTTACCAAAAATATAACTTTCTGTCATAATAGTATTTTTTTTACTGTTCATAGTTTATAAATCATTTTTCATAAATTTTAATTATCGAAAAAACGGGACCGCTAATTCTATACTTATTCGTTATAAATTGAAAAATCATTGATTCTTATCATGTTTAGAATCCGTAAAAATAAGTTTTTATTTTGTTTAAAACTAACACAACAGTTGGCTGTATCTGTTAAGGTTTTATAAAAGTTATATTTAAAAATAATTCGTTTAAATTAACTATAACTACAAGTTTTAAACGGTAACTTTTTTCGTTATTTTATCCGTTTGACTAAGCTTTCTGTACTTTTTCGAATCGTTCTGAAATGTATTATCTTAAAAAAATATAAAATAAGTATAACTTTTATACACTTTGGGACAAAATTTTGCATGTACTTTCTAAGTCCAGTTTTTTGCCTAGTTTTTACATTTTACCGACGTCTTAACTTTTACCAACAAGTCATACACTTTATATTGTCATATTTATCATATATAGTATTATGTCCATCTAAGGTCTATCAAAGTCTTTTGTCCAAAAGTTTACAAGTCCTTCATGAATACAGAAATATATAGTCGTAACTTTCATAATTTTATCCATTTTACTATAAAGATTCATATAAAGCCATATTATCATGTAAAAGTATGGTAACATAACCATAAGTGTACCAATTTTTTCTCATCTTGATATAAACTTCATTTTAATGATACACATAACATCAATATTAAGTCCATAATTAACCATCAACATGTCCATTTTGTATCTATATCTATTAACTTGAACATATTAAAGAATCCATTGAAAACCTAATTTATACTTAATCGTTTTTACAACGACATTAAACATGTAATTACAAATTCTTTTCTCATCCTTTTTAACAATGAGGTATTAGAGTAATACACCTACTACACGAAAAATATATAAAAGTGGTAATAAACAAAATGAAACATATACAAGTATAAAACTCCATTTACATGATAAAATTCCTAAATGTGATCTCACTAAAATTAGAAATAACATAGTGCATAGAATGCAAGAGCTATAGAAGAAACATAAAGGGTTCTAGTAGACCTTATGATGTATGATGGCTGAATGGAACAAAGTAAATCTGAAAACCCTTGTTTAGATAGAAATCCCAAAGCTTCACAAATGAAAACCCTTGTTTTCTTAATAAAAACCCTACTTTCCTTTACTTGATTAAATACTGTGAAATGCTTAGCCAATGCTTGGAAATACCTTAAAATATCTTAGGATAGATGTGTGTAGGAGTGTATAGGTTGAAATTTTTTTGGTATGGATTTGGTATTAAGGGTGCTTCAAGCCGTAGGCTTGTAGAGAGCCAAAGAGAGTGTTTTTGTTTGATTTTTGGTTAAGTCTTGCTATCTATGTGTTACTTGCATCTTAATTAGAGATAGATGGGTCTAAAAGTTTCTGCATAGATGGTCCAAGACACAATGAGGGTTTTAAGGACTTGGTTCTTGGTCAATAGAAAATAGGTAAGGTTGTGTTTAACGATATGTATGATGTACAAAGTCCCCCCCGCCCACTTGGTGAAGTTTTCTCTATATTCCTGTTGGTATACAATGTTAAATTTCGGTCACAAAAGTAGTTCAAGATACATGATGATATATTTTTTTAACTTGTTGTGTATTAGAGAATAAATGTGGGTATTTGTTGAAGCGTAGAAAAGTTGGTGGTTCCGGGGTATTCAAAACGTATTTTTATTTGCGAAACAAATCAACTTTACTCAACCATAAAAAAAACATGAACACAGTTACTATTTATTCTTAAAATAATTAATCTTAACTATGCTTGATGTAAACATTTATTGTTTGGCGCCCATTTACATTGAACGCTAATTTATTATCTTACAACGAATTTTTTATTAATACATGTAAATCACAACAACACGCATCACGACACTAAAAATAAATAGTGGAGATTTATTGACGGTCGTCAATGATTGAAACACGGGGGGATGTTATAAAACAGACCGAAGGGAAGGTACAAGAAGTGTTTTGGAAGCATCCTCCAAGCAGATGTCATGTAGTTAGGAGAAGACTTAAGATTTTGATGGTAAATCACAAGTTTTAGGGGAGAGATTGTTAGGATTTAGAGCTTCTACACTTTTAGTACTGTTGAAAGTTAGTTATTACTAAAGAACTATTGCCAGTATAATTGTTAGTACGCCATTTATAGTTATACTGTTAGTTGTATATTAGTACTGATAGTCATATATAGTTATACTGCTTAGTGATAGCATGAGTTAGTAAGGAAATAGAGTATGCATGATCACTTAACGCGTTTTTGAAAGCCCTTAGGTTTCCTCTTGGTGAATAAAAGAACCCTAACGACTAGTTTTAGAACACGAATCTAAAGATGGAAAAGTCATAGTTATTTAGGCAAAACATATAGTTGTTTTATGAATCATTCAATATATTGAAAGTTTTGTGAATGTTCTTGTGTTACTGTTACATTGTTTCTTCTGGTGTATAATGATTAGTTTCCGCATAATCTTTATATATTACGCAGGGTTTTTATTAAAGTTGTTTAAGATCTATCTAGGACAACTTAAGGTTTAACAAGCTAATCTAAGATCTGTAAAAAGGGGATCATCACTTGTGATTTTGCCAAAACATCTATGTGATATCATTCATAATGAAGATGGAAATCTTGCTTGAGCTAACATCAAACAAGCTCATGGTAGGTGACTTGTATGATTCTATACGAATCAAACTTGTGACAACTGGAAAGAAACGATGGTGCGATTCTATAAGAATCAAACTTGTTCCAGGTTATGAATTGATAATTGATGATGAATTTTGAAATGATTAACACTCTCGATGTGTCACAAAACCACTTTAGCAAGTGACACGTCAATTAATTTTTAAATCTATTTTTTATTTCAATCGGTGAGATAGTAACTCGCTGGTTCACTCTTATCGTGTTGTCTGCTTTGAGACGTTCCAATAACGAGAACATGCTGAGTTTGATGAATCTGATACACATGTGTTAGAAAGACTCAATATCAGTGAGACCTCGTCTTTCTAGTTTACTCATAACGTGTTGTCTGTTTTGAGACGCTCCGGTAATAAGAACGGCTAGTGAAGCTGCGAAACCCTGTCAAGGAAATTCTTTAGAATTCTACCAGATCACAGGTAGTATTTATACTAATCAACGGGGAACCGTGTTTATTGCAATCATATTCGACAAAGTGACAAAGACACTCTTGTCCATGTCTGTTGATTATCACTAACCTAAACCTGCAGGTTCTCCCGACGATTGGTGCAGCTAATTCCTGACGAGTCATGATTCATAGCCACATGCTCATACCCAATCTTTCTTGAAGTGACGAAGTATTAAAGTCAAAGAATTTCAAAGAAGTTTTCGTCACTCTGATACCGAACGTCTTTCTTGAAGTGACAAAGTGTTATAGTTAAAGAATTTCAAGAAATATGTCTTATTCAAGCTTTCAAGACCAAGAAACAACAACAGTATAAGTATGTCGGTCCAAAAGTCACAAGTTCACAAAATGGCAAAGTTTACAAGATGGTAAAAAGAGATTATGATTGGTTGATGATCTCAAGAAGTTCAAGATCACATTCATGTTAAGTCAAAGATACAAACTCAAGCCTAAAGTCAATGATCACTACGCCATATTCACAAGAAAAGGAAAAGAAAAAGAAGTCTGCGAGCACAAGATTGAAGACTCGGCATAGTATGCTAGGTTTAAGATTTTGTAACATGGAGTGACCTCCCTTAGGGGAAGATTGTTAGGAATACGAAAATCCTAGGAAAGTATTTGTCACTCCATAGATAACTATAGTTAGCTCATCAAGTTAATATTTGGAAACTTACTTAGGTAGTTAGACAAAGGCCCATGGATAAGTCCATTAAGCCAAGGCCCATCCGCCCCTTGTAAGTATATATACACCTCTCCGTGCCTTGAAGAGGTGGTTGGTTGGTTTTATTTCTCATATAGTTAAACAAGTATTTTCTCTCTTATCCTTCTCTTACTAAAACCTTCCTCCCAAAGTCTTTCTCTATCTAACATTTCTTGCTAAATATTTCGTGTATGTGTTAAGTGATTATAGCTATACTACACATCATGCTAATATTTTTTTAGGTAAGAGAGACAGGCAACTACTGGCTACTAGAATAGACAAAGCCACATCAAACACAGCATGGCTGCAAACATGGTGCCATATTGCCCCGCCAAAATCCAAGTCAACAACAACATTGGCATTCTTGTAAGTATAAAATACACATATCCGTTTGTACCTAAAATAACCCAATTAAACCCAAAACAGACCAAAAATGGCAAAAATATGCT
>BQNB010082462.1:0-29320 GCA_026074375.1 Tanacetum coccineum
ATTTCCTACAAAAAATACAATGTCACTTATAGAAGAAATATTTTTCTAAGGTGGTTCTCGGGCACCACCTAGGTTCTACCTAGATCCGCCTCTGGCACTACGTACATTGGGCTCATGGCTTCAAGCCATGAGCCAAAAAGTGTTGTCAAATCATCAAAAGTACTATGGTACCAAACTTACTATGGCACCACATTTTGTAGCTCTCTCGTTGGCACCACAAAATGTGGTGCCATGGTACTCACGTACCTCACTAAAACACAAATACAACAAAAAAAGAAGCTACGCTGGCTGGTATTTACCAGCCGAGATGCTGGCGCCACATCCTACTGTTGGCACAAAGTTTTTGGGCTTGGTGCCATGGCGTTTAAGCGATGCGCAACGTTTAAACAAATTTTTTTTTTTGGGTCCCTCTAGTATGAATAGATGGCAAATATGAAAAAAAAAGAGTTATCTTAGGAATCCCGTACAAACAAGCAACAAACAAAGGAATAAAAAAAGACACAAGTTTTAACCAACTATTTACAATCCTAACTTTTTAATAAATCCACATGAGTTGCGATATGATCTTGTTAGTGCAACATATTACGATATTAAATCATATTACGATTTTTTATGTTTTGGTGATGACAAACATGTGACTTGTACTACGTAACGTAAAGTGCACAAGTTACTCGTAATCACAAATCATCAATGCATACATGCATCTACATCTCTCGACGTCTCAAGTCTACATCAACACCGACATTTGTTTACAAGTTACTTGTAATCACAAATCATCATTGTGCATACATGATTACGTCTCACGACGTCTCAAGTCAACATCAACACAACATTGTTTACACCGACGTAAAAATCACATAAGGTATGTACAAACAACATTAAACTTGTAGATGAGTCAAAGAAATAATGTTTTTTGAAGATAAGAGTAATCTTTAACAACAAGAATCAGAGAGAGAAGAGGTCAGGAAGGAAAGGAAGGTAGTTTCTATTTAAAGAAAAGAACATGCATTAACTATATGAAACAATAACAACCAACCACCTCTCCAAGGCATGGATATGTGTTTATATACTTACAATGGATCATGGGCTTGGGCCTTCATGGGTTTATCTATGGGCTTTTAGCTAACTAACTAGGCTAGAGTTTCAAAAATTACTTAACGAGCTAACGACTGTTATCTATGGAAGCGACCGACACTTTTGTGTTCCTAACAATCTCCCCTAATGGAGGTCACTCCATTTTACAAAATTTAAACCTAGCATACTATGCTTCATCTTTAGTCTTGACTCGTTTACTCATCATTAACTTATTTATTTGATATAGTGATCATTAGACTTTTAGGTTTGAGCTTGTCCTTTATCTTGATGTGAATAATTGATCTTGAGTACTTTAGATCATCAACCAATCATAAACTCGTTTTTGCATTGTGTAAACTTTGTCAACTTGTAACTTGTGACTTCTTGACTGACATGCACATACCTATTCTGATTGTTGACTTGAAAAGCTTATGTATTGCATCTTTCCTTGAAATCTTTAACTTTAACACTCATCACTTAGAGAAAGAGTTCGTATCAGACTGACGGAAACTTCTTTAAAATTATTTGACTTTAATACTTGTCACTTCAAGAAGACTACGATATCAAAGTAGCGAGTATCTTGAAACATGTACTTTGAGCTATCATGATGCTTTATGTTTGTCGTCAGGTATGACAAAGTGATATGAATCGTACTCTCGAGATCAGCTGCACCAATCTTCGGAGTACCTGCAAGGTTTTAGGGTTAGTGATGATCAACAGATATGAACGAGAGTGTCTTTGTCACTTCGTCGAATATGGTTGCAATAACCACGGTTCTCCGTTGATCAGTATAAATACTGCCTGTGATCAGGTAGAATTTCGAAGAATCTCCTTGACATGGTTTCGCAGCTGCACTAGCCGTTCTCATTACTGGAGAGTCTCAAAGCAGACAACACGGTATAAGTGAACCAGCAAGATGAAGTCTCACCGATTGAATAGAAAAATCGATTTGAAAATCAATTGACGTGTCACTTGCTAAAGTGTTTTTGTGACACATCGAGAGTGTTAATCATTTCAAAAATTTCATTATCAACCGTCAATTCGTTTACTGGAACAAGTTTGATTCATTTTAGAATAGCACTATCGTTTCTTTCTAGTTATCACAAGTTTGATTCATATAGAATCGCACAAGTCACCTACCAAGAGCTTGTTTGATGTTGGCTCAAGCAGGATTTCCATCGTCATTGTGAATACTTTAGTATCACTCTGATGTTCTGGCAAGATCACAAGGATAATGCGTAGGACTCTTAGGTTATTACTTGTTTTCACAGTGTGTGAACAACAAATATATTTGAACAGTGTCCTAGTGAGATTTATGGATGATCTCTTTTGGCTCTAGACTTAATAGTGCACTTTGGTTTTAGTGATCGAAGGCTGGAGCAGACTGCCACCTTTTCAATACCAACTAACTCGGAGTGAGAAAGTTGATAGAAATGCGTGTAATCTCCGTGAGAAATGAAACAAGAGTCTGTTGAGAGACCTTGAGTGGCTAGGGAGGGTTGTGCTTAGCGTCACTGGGTCCATGACAGTCTTCAATGTCAGACAACACCTTAGTGTTTCCGATAGTTTATGTATTGACCCGGTTTCTGCCTAAGTGTATGGAGGGCTTCTTTCTTTTCACCCTTTATCCTTATAATTCTTTTTAATTCTTCAACCCCTTCAGCGCTTACCGAGACTTCATAACTAGTACCTTGTTGGGTTTGTTCCAGTACTAGCTCCATCTCAGTCGACACTTTTCCCGATTCTTACTTTTTCTCCTTTTGTATCATACCTAAGGACTTCTACACTATCTAGTGGATATCCCTGGGTAGATCCCTCCGGTTCTGGCTGGATCATGGGATTTGAATACCTATGCCTAACCACCTTATAACTCCATAAATTTAAGTACATGGTCGGTCTTTTGGGTATTCCATCACAATCAAAACCAAAATCATTGAAAAGTTCAATCAAAGTGTTTGATATAAATATAAAAAGATTTACACTTTGAGAGTTTTTCATCATCACTAAAAGCTCCCCCTTTACATGTGCATCGTAATCGTAGTACATGCTAAGTATGGAGTGCATTGAGTTCATTTTATATGATCACATTTCAGTACAAATTAGATTCAGTTTAATCACATTTTCTCCCCTTATCCAAAATGTTAATCCCTTGATATTTTAGATATCAATTGATTAAACGTTCGGGGACAAAATGTTACACAATATCTAATAGGAACATTTTAATGCTCCCCTTCAATTTTTGAGGGTATATAAGACAGTGCCGAGTACAATAATTTGAAATTTTTTGAATTTACTAAGAAATTCTTGAAAATTTTATACTCGAGCACTCCTTATAATCACCATATCTTGTAATTAAAATAGAACCTTGTTTGGTTTAACAAAATATGTGATTAACCAAAACAACAAAACACTAGTCCATAGGGACGGTTTGTTGGTTTACGAACTAGGAATATGTTAACTAGAATTTTGCCTATTAATACTCTGTATACTTACCAACTCTTACACCTTGAAAACTCACATACACCCTAAAACACAACTCTCAAACAACTACACGAATATTTATTTCTTGTGTTCGACCTTCAAACCGCAAACAAACACCCTCCCTTATCTCATCGAACACCACAAACATTTCTCTTGTCCATACAAGTTTATAAAAAAGGTTTACAACGGCTAAGGTTTGGGTATTTACACAGCTTTGAAGCGTAGGGTTTGGTTATTGATCGTGTTTTTACACACCGTGGGTCCCACATTGCTCGCATACATTACACGTTTCAAGAAGCTAGGACCCTTTAGTGTCTAGCCTAAACGTTCATATTTCAGTTTCATTTTGCCTTCATGTGGTCATAAGGCACATTATTATGTGTTAACAGCTAAACATGGGTCGTTGCCTAGCATGACACAACCCAGGTCCACGTCTTACAATAATACCACATATATGACTTGTGTGGTGAATCCAAAAGCATAAGGCACGTAACAAAGATCTGTGTATAAACATGAATGTTTAATTATGACCATTCACATGTAAAATAATTTTTTAACCGAGAGTTTGATAACTTGTTTGGATAAACGGAAACACTTCATGTCACGTATCATAATACTAACAACTCGTCTTGCTCAATAATGGATGTTGTACACTATAGTATATGCAACTAGGGTTGTTTGATATGTTTCAAAATAAGTTAGCAAGACCATAGCCAGCGTCGTGTTCCCAACACGAGCTCAAGCAAACTCTAACGCAACAGTAAACTCACTAATGGGTTTATGGATACGAGCTAAATTAGAAGTTAATATTGTCAGGCTTAAGAAGTTAGTACTGCTAGCAGGTTAGAACTTAGCTAGCAAAAAGTTAGTACTGCTAAGCAGAGTTATACTTAGCTAGTATATTGTTAATACTGCTATGTATTAAAATACTATTTTTGACATTCCTAAACTAATTTCTTATGTCCCCACACACAGCTCAAAACAAAACTCTAACGAATTTGTAACTCACTAATGGGTTGTATGATACGAGCTAAATTCAGAAGTTAAAATACTGTCAGTCCTTTAAGAGGTTAGTACACTAGAAAGTAGTATCTGCCAACAGAGATAGTAACTCCTAGGCTGAAGTTATTACTGGCTAGCATAGTTAGACAGTTAGCATATTGTTAATTCTGCTAGTAAGTTAAAATACTATTTTGACATTCCTGAACTTGAGGGACTGTTTGAAACTCATAAGAACCAAAAATGTAATTTTTGTAAAATAAAGGGACTAAACGTATCAATATGGAAACTCAGGGGTGTAAACGGTAAATATTCTATTTTAACTCTAAGACCTGTTTTGGCCATAATGAAAACGCTAATGGTATTTTATAAAATTAAAGTGATTTAAATAAACATTATGTATCGACTAGTCGTGATATAATACGGAACTTATTAACTATAGTACCACCTGATGATAAATAGTGTAGATTTCATATTAATACTAAACACCTTTAAACTTAAAAGATATAGTCTACACCTTCCATGAGCATACGATGAAAATGAATACAAATAAACGTGTACACCACCACACCAAGTGAAACAATAGCTATAAACTAGAAAATGTTATAGCTTATACATTGAGTCGTTAGCCAAAATATGTAGACTAAGACTTGATCCGATTTACTTAGGTAAGTTGAACGGTGTGAATCAACACTACCTTACATGGATATATAAATCAATCAGAGGACACCTTCTAAGGTTGAGTTCGTAGCCCTATGTTTTACTGTTAATTAAATGATTACATCCTTCGGGGTGGAACATGCTTGTTTTTAGCAAACTGGGACGCAAGCGTACAATTATACCATGATTACGTGTTTTTGCCTAAAGTTACCATAACCCATTATGTACCATTATCATGAACTGTTAATTTACATAGAAGTGATTTGGAATTACATTATTGTGCGCGAATGTTATGTAATAGATCTATTAGGTATTGATAATCCCCGTTCGGTGACTAGCTTTCACCGGGAACGAACGCATAACCAGGTCGAATTTATGGATGTTGTGGGGTTAGCACATCATCTCATGACACTGTTGCAGAATATATTTGCATTCATAATATGTCGAGCTTTAAGTTCATGAGGCTTAGAAAATTAATTACTTTTATGATAGTTTGCATGTGTTTCTCAATCATACACTTGGAAATCTTGCGGTCCCTAACAATTGTATTTAACATAAACTCTATGATACACCAACGTTATGTTGACGTTTTAAGCATGTTTATTACAGTAAATAAGGCAACCGGGGTGCGTTGATACATTGGAAGTAATAATTGAATATCAACATTTAAGAATTGGGGTTTTTTATTATACATTATGGGGACAATTGTTTGATAAACCGGAATCTTTATTTATATTGTGAAACAAAATTGGAAGCCAGGGCTTATGTAACAAACAAGTATTTTGTTAATCCATGTATCTTTTCAAACTGACACGTTTATTAGTCGTTCTCAGATCTTGTGCTATTGATCCTAAATGTAACTCCCTCGGATATTCAACATTCCGCTGCGTACTCAGATTTGAGGGTGTTACATTATGTATGACCCGTTTCTTCTTCCTAATGGTAATGGAGGGCTTCTTCTTTGACAAACCAAAACCCTTTATCCTTACATTTCTTTTTCATTCTTTAACCCTTCAAGCGCTTAACGAGACTTCAAAACAATTACCGACAATGGTTGGTTTGTTTCCAGTACTACTCCATCTCAGTCGGCACTATATCCTGAATCTTACTTTTTCTCCTTGAGTGGTATCATACCTAAAGACTTCTATACTATCTAGTGGATATCCCTGGGTAGATCCCTCTGGTTTTGGCTGGATCATAGGATTTAAATACCTAGCCTAACCACCTTATAACTCATAAATTTAAGTACAATGGTCGGTCTTTTGGGTATTCCATCACAATCGAAAACCAAAATCATTGAAAAAGATCAATCAAAGTGTTTGATAAAATATGAAAAGATTTACACTTTGATAGCTTATTTGTCATACTAACAAGCTCCTCCTTAACATGTAGCATCTGTAAATCGGAGTACATGCTAATTTTGAGTGCATTGAGTCCATTTTATAAGATCACATTTCAGTACAAATTAGATTCAGTTTTAATCACATTTTCTCTCCTTATCTAAAATGTTAATCCATTGATATTTTGGATATCAATTGATTAAACGTTCGGGGACAAAATGTTACAAAATCACTATAGGAACATTTTAATTGCTCCCTCATAATTTTGTGAGGTATATACAGGGACATTGCTGAGTACAAATCTTTGAGAAAAAATTTGAATTTTACAAGAAATTCTTGAAAATTTTGTACTCGAGCACTCCTTAATATCACCATAATGTCTACACTAGATATATACAAATTTCACAAGTTATTTATTGCGTACAAGGTTTGACCTGTTATGATGAGGACATCATATGATTAATCATATGGTCCTTTGTAACAGCCGAAAGTCTCCCTCGTACGGTCTCCCACCAACAAATTTCTCCAAGCTCCGCATAATCCTTCTAGTCTTTAGCTGTTTATCAATAGCCTGGATCATAGCTCCTGCTTTATCTATATCACTTTGTCTCTAGATAGTCTGTGGCAGATACTGCATCTGAATTCCCTTTAGGCGATCATTAAGAGCAGTCCGAACATCATTGAGAGTAACATCACTAAACATGTATAGTTCATCAATACGCGTCAGTCTGTTCTTTTTGTCTTTGTTTTGGTAAATGAAACCTCTAGGATTGGAGTATGCAGAATAAGCTTCCCTTTGTTTAAGATCTGATCTGTACGTATCCGGCTTAGTGAGGTTGAGCTTCTTTTTATAACTTTTGACACCTAATTGAAGGTCTTCCACACGCCTTAGGATGACAATGCTTCTTGTAAACATTCGTAAGGAGACATTACAAGCTAGGCATTCTTTAACAGTGAGATTTGTCAAGTTGCCATGTACAAGAAGAAGCAGCATGTCTTCGATGTCTTGAATGTGAAGCCTTTTGAGATCACCTTCTTTTAATTTATACAGCTTGTCATCATATCTACGAACAGTGATCCAATCCAGATGCTTGTAATTATGCCATTTGACTATTTGAAGCTTTGTGACAGCAATGATTCTGCATTTGGAGTAGACATCTCGAGCAGATTCCTTGTTAACAGCAAACCCATAGAATTTTTGTCATTTTCGCCCCCCATGTGAGATTCCCTAGAGTGCATATTTGTCGTAGCTAACCGACACTTAACTCCACATTCTGTTAGGGACCAAATTTTCAATCCATTTTATGTGCCCATAATCTGTAGCCTTGGTCTTTGTCACAGAAGTTGTATATTTATGGCTTGAGACACTAGCATTTAGATATTCAAGGTCGCTGTTGATGAAGTAATCAAAAGGTATGACACGACGACCTCGAGAATTAGGTATCAATGGTAGTGGCTTTCGCAGATCATGTGGATATTGCTGACCTTCAGGGTTGTTCCAGTCTAATTGATCAGTGGTTGCCTTGTAGACTTCTTTAAAGAGGTATTCGAGCTCTACCAGACTCTTGCATGATCCTTTCATCAGCTCGAATGTTAGACCGGTTAGCAATTCTGGAGTTAAAGTATCAACTTTAAGCCGATTCATCACGAATGCTGAGAAGTCAAGGGGAGTGTCCATTAACTCATTAAACGACTCACGCGGATCTTCCATCTGGTCCAAAGAGCTTAGCCAAGGTTGAACAGGTCCATGAGCATCAGGCAAAGTCTTGTTCCAATCACGATCAGGAGTAGGAGGTTTTGCTAGTTTCTAAAACCAATCAGGAAGCTGAGAGGTCTCTTCATTAGGTTGATCTTCAGTAACTCCTATTTCAAACTCCTGATGTGCGGGTTCTTCCAAATCTTTGGCAGTGTGCATTGGTTCCTCTGCTTGAGCAGACTCGCCAACAGACTTGTGATGAGATTTAGACCCTTCAGTTGACTTGTCAGTTGTCTTGGAGGTCTTTTCCTTTGGTGCACTGGTAGACTCTGGTTCTTTTCCAGCTCTTCTTCTCTTGGACCCCCGGTTTGATCCAGCGGAGGGTTCTTCGTCTTTATCCTCATCATCTCTATGTCTTTTAAACGAAACAGTATCTCTATAAGTGTCAAGTATGAGCTTGTCACTTTCGTAAGCGTCAACCAGTGCTTTGTAGAGATTCTTTTGTTCATCAGATCTGTGGATTGACTTATTGCTCTCCATCTTCTCTATGAGAATCTTCTTCAGCTCTAGTTCAGATAGGTTGGCGGCTACAACATGGGATGTTTTGGATTCATTGGATAAACGAATGAGAACTTCAGCTTCAATTTGATCGTTGACTAACTTCTCAATTTGCGGTAAAATCTTAGAGACTTGCTCTGTACTTTAACTTTCTCTTTAATGATTTTCTTCATACCGTGATCAATTTTATTGATGAAGTCTTGGTTTTCGGCTTGAGCTTCTACTCTAAGTCTTTCAGACTGTAGTTGAACAACTGTCTTTACCGCATCATTCATCCGATTGGCAAGGTACAAATCAACGATACCAGGAATAGAAGAAACTGCTGTAGCAAATTGGTTCGTTTGTTTGAATTCTAAGAAGTTGGTTTCTAGAGTTTTTAGTCTATGGTCAAACCCGAATAAAGAACCAAAGTTGGGAAGATCTTGTAGTAAGGAGCTTGGAACAGTTGGTGGTGTGGGAACTGGTGTTTGTTGTAGATGTGTGATGAGAGGAGTGGGTGGTAGAGGAAGAGTTGTTGCAGATAACAGAGGTGGCTCAGCAAAAGTAGTAACCGGAACATCTACTAGTAAAGTTGACTCAGTGTTTAGATTAAATAAATAGTCAATACCTGTGTCTGGACTGGGGTTGAGCATGTTTGAGATGAAGCTAAATGACATAGAGGAACTTCGTTTTTGACCTTCTGGATTGACCGGAGTTATGATCACATGAATGTCTTCTATTACTTGAGTAATTTGAACGATAATGCGTGATGCGCTTTAGCATAAAGAGGTCGAGAAGTGTAGAAGCTCTCTGTCATTTCTATGTATCTCTTCCTCTCTAGTATTTGTGAATTCATGTTCCTGTGTGTAGAATGCCTATATCCATCTTTCTTGTTCTCTTCTTGTTATCTCATTCTTTACATTCATCATTTTCTCCTCAACATTTGCATTCTCAGAATGTCCTCTTCATTTGTCTCTTCTTCATCTAGTTCTTCTCCCTCAACATTCGCACCATGAGTGACTTCATCACTTTCTTCATCATCGGTGGATTCATAATAAGAAGGTGTTTGAACCCTAGTATCAAAGCTATCTTCTTCTTTATCTTCTTCATCATGAGTGGAAAACTTGGGATGAACAAAGTCATCACCATCGTTGTCTGAATCAGTTTGCTCATTATCATCATCTTGATTATCAGCATCATCATCATCATCATCATTTTCGCTTTCTTTATCATTATCTTCATCAGAACTGGATTTCCAAGAAATCTACTCATCATCAGAACCATATTTAGGTACATCATGAACCCCTGGTTTAATACCAATTCCTTCATTTTCACCTGATCCGCTGGCGTGGGAGCTATGGAATTGAGTCAAGGTTCTTTTTGTGACAATTATCATTTGTTCTTCCTCCGTCAATGCCACTTCTGATAGAGTCTCCAATCCTTGAGTAGGTAGCTTCTTCTTACTTGGTTTAGTCACCTTAGCAGTTGTCTTGAGTCTTTTGCCTTTTGTAGCTGGAGGAGTCTGTGCCTTGTTAGATTCAACTTGCTTCTTCTTGACACTTGATTTTGTTTTTGGAGGTTTAGCTCCTGAAGCAATGGCATAGTATTCTTTGTAGGATTCAGAATCTTTGATGGCTTCATTCGTCAATTCATTAGGCAAAATGGCACCATACAGAGAGTCAACCTTGTTTCTTCTTGGAATTGATTGATCTTGTGACATGAAGTGATTGATGATGACTTTGGTGAATCTTGGGTAGAACATGTATTTGGTCTTCCGTGATTCCTTGTTCTCGATTTGAAAAACTAGGTCTTCCCATAGGAGGTAGACATAGTCAACTTTCATCTGGTGATACAAGCCCCAAAGGATTTGAGCCCTAGAGAGACGAAGTGAATCGATTCCTGTAACTTTACCACTGAGACATTTGTTGATGATGGTTCCAAATGTTCTCCAAGGTTGAGGTAGAATATCAACTTTTACATCAGAGAGTAATTTGATGTTTCCGGAGTAGCCAAGTTCTCTTATGAAAGTAAGTATTTCCTCTTCAAATGGAGGATCTACAAACTGCTGTCCAGGAAGTTTTGGACACATCTGAAGCATATTTCTGAATGTATCCAGATCAAAAGAATATCTCTTTGTGTTCAGCTTGAATCTGATGGAATGCTTGTGGTAAGAGGCGGTAGTCCAGAATTCATGCATGTATATAGCAGGGACACTAGCAGTGATCAAGAAAGCTGGATAAAAAGGAGTGAGAGAAAGAACATCCAAAGCAACTTGAAAGGTGGGTTCTTTAGGCTTGAATGTGGTGCTCAATCTGTAGTTGCAACTTCCAATCTGTAGACGTTGTTCTTGTGGAACGAGAGCATCGTCCAGGATTGTGTTTATCTTTGTGATACTCATATTCGCAAAAAGGTCATATAGTTTTATATATAAACAAATTTATATAGACACTATATATAGAGACCCTGAATTGGCACTTAATGCATGTAACACATTTTGAGACATAACCGTGGAAAAAGCAAACTTATATTAGGTTAATTGAGTTAATCTAATTTTAACTTGATTAGATTCCAAAGATAATCAATTTTAAATTTGCTACCTAACACAAGTTTTAAGACACCTTCTGGTTAGAATCTAAGTGTTTATGATTAGTAGCCTTTTGTATCCAATAAGCATGATTGAATGTGGTTGTCTAAGTGAAAACTGCGAATTATGTCACAATTGAGAACTGCGAATTCGGACACCATTGAAAGTTGCGAATTTGGTTACAACTGCCAACTGCAAATTCGGACACTAAAGGTTACTACGAATTCGGACCCTAAACCAAACAGTGAATTCGGACACAATAGGCACACTGCGAATTCAGACACTAAAGGCACACTGCGAATTTGGACGTTATAGGCTCACTGCGAATTCGGATACTAAAGTGAAATGTGAATTCGGATACTAAAGGAGACCTGTGAATTCGAATACTAAAGCTATACTGCGAATTTGGGCATTGAAGGCAACTGCAAATTCGTGTATAACTATCATCTGCGAATTCGGTTAACACTAATTTTTTGCAAATTCGAATGACACATAGAGCTGCAAATTCAAGGACAACTAAACTGCGAATTCGGAAAGGTCTAAAAATTTGAATTTTAGTTCGAGTTTTTCAAGTGTTTTGCCACCTCAATAATCAATCTTTTAGTCTCATAGCATTCACAAGAACATTTTTAGCAACATACAAGCATAAATTCAAGGAAGATCATTCAAATGAGCTTTCAAATCTAAAAATCCATTAATATCCAAAGATCAAACACATCTTATACGGATTTCAAAGCATTCACACATTGTGTTATATTCCAGTTTCAAAGCATACACACCTTTAAAGATTCATTTAACATTTAACTATTACAAAACCCACAATCTTTTTTAATTAAAAACCCAAAAGACGCATACATCGATACATAAAATCAAACAAATAAAAAACATAAGTACATATTATTTAAAACTGCTATACATGAAACATTAACACCCTTATATGAACAAAACCCCTCTATCAATTTAGTTTTCATTGAGTTTTTTAATTTTAAGAACCCTAATTTTGAATATTAGGGTTTTCGAAACCAAGACTTTGTAAAAACCAAATTGCTTCGAGACGAGTGATCATTAGGGTGTAAGGATCATTGTTTATGTTATACCTTAAGCACGAAATGGATTTGATATCGAGTAGTAGGAGGTGACGATCGTAAGAGGGTTTTAGAGAGAGGAAAAGTGAGTGTTATGTGTGTGTGAATGAAAAACACGGGGAGGGGTGGGGTGTAATAAAACAAAATTTGTTTTTGACACTTTCACCCCCTAAGCTTTGAGATCCTTTCCACTTTTCATTTATAAGGCAATTAGGCATGTATAATTTAACACATTGACACAAAAAGTCCCTGTAGATTTAACTACTCTCCCTAAAGGCATAAACAATTAACATTTTAAGGCACATAAGCTAAACTTAATTAACTTTCCTTAAAAAATGATATACCGTTATTGTTTAAAAACCTTTATTCCTTTTATCAAGCGACTTTCTGAAGAAGATATTTGACATTTACTCCCCCTCAAACAATGACCCGTTTTCTATTTAAAGAGCAGTAGTCGTTGTTTGAGAAGACAAATGTCTTAGAAAAAGCATTTCCTGATGAAGCAATGTTATTATTATGAAAAACAAACACCAATTGTAAATAAGATTTCTCTTATTTTTACACATAAGTGCACTGACACGTACGCTTATGGAAATATCAGAAGCACGGGTTGTGTTGCAAAGTAAACACAAGCCATTGCATAGTCATAAAGTAGACCATGCCCGAGAATAAATTCCCGTTATGAGGTCAAGTTTTCTTTGTGAAATACTTGCCTTTAAGATGATGACCGGGTTGCTATCTGAAATAATAGCAAGCCATTTGGCATGTTTTGAAAACATTTGAAACTTCTGCTCGAACTTCATTTACAGCCTCGTATCATTATTGAATGACATTTCTAAGACCGTAAATGTTATCGATTTTCAGAAGACATGCCATTATTATTTCTTTTTATATTTTCACATTTTTTAATTTTTTCTTTGATTTTATGAATTTTATATTTTTGTATTTTGTTTTTATAAAAATTTCTGAAAAATGAAAAAATCTTTTTGGTTTTTAAGTATATATACATATTATACAGGATATTTGAATAGGTACCACCACTATTGGTACCACCACTATTCGTCAGCTTCATCTGCCAATTGTTTCAGGGTCTCCAGCGTAAAGAATTGCTATTCCAGCTTGTTGATAAGAAATTCAATTCTTTCTCTGCCAAGGTCTTTAGTGAAGATGTCCGCAGTGATTACTCACGTTATTGACAAAGTAAAGATCTACTACTTCATTCTCAATTGATCTTTTATGAAGTGGAATTGATGTTAATTATTTTTTGATCAAAGAATGTTGAAAATTGTTGCTAGCATAACGGGCAATAGCGCTTTTGTTATCATCTGTACTTGGAATTTTATTGAATCCAAGGTCCAAAGTCGGTTAAGCTGTGATCTCATTTAAAGGACTTGATGACTCAACCAGCAAGGCAAGGCTATATATCCTGCTTCTGGTACTGGATTATAGCAACGCTTTTTGCCTTTTAATGGACCAGCTAATAATTTGTCTCCTAATCAATTGCATTACATCTAAGATGTACTTCATCTAGTATCTTGGTAACATGCTGATTTGCGTCTACATATGATGTTATAGCAATAGAAGAATCCTTTAGATATCAGAGTCCCCTATTAACGGTTCCTCTTAGGTATTTAAAGATCCTTTTTACAGCATGTATGTGCTTTTTGGTAGGCTTGGCCTGATATCGGGCACACATGCATACAACAAATGTTAAGTCTGGTCTACTGGCTGTAAGATACATAAGGGTGCCTACCATTCCACGATAGTGTGTAGGGTCAACGGCTTTCCTGGTGTATCTTCATCCAGTTTAGAATTCTCCACCATGGGAGTATCCACGGGGTCACTAGATTCCATACCATATTTTTTCAAAGATTCAAGAGCATATTTAGACTGGTTTATAAAGATGCCTCTGGGACTTTGTGAAATCTGTAGTCCTAAGAAAAATGGTATTTTGCCCATCATCGATCTAAAACTTTTGAAACACATTATTTTTGATATAATTAGTCACTTAGTTCAAGTGTAGTAGACGTAAAGATTTATCATCAACATAGATTTGTAACTAGGAGAAATAATATTTGCCTTATCTTATGAATGAACAATGTGGGATCCACGGTTCCTTTAGAGAATTCCTGAGAAAGTAGAACTTCGACAAAAGATCGTACCATGTACGAGGAGCTTGTTTCAACCCATAAAGAGCCTTCTTAAGCTTGTACACATGATTCGGATTGTCTTGATCCACAAACCCATCTGGTTGGCTGACATAAACTTCTTCGCACGGAATGCTGTTCAAGAATATCGTCTTTACATCCATTTGGTAGACAATCATATTCATGTGAGCAGCAAATGCGAGGAATATTCGAATAGCATCAAGTCTAGCCTATGGATCAAAGGATTCCTCAAAATCAATTCCCTATTCTTGACGGTAACCACGAGACACCAAGCGAGCCTTGTTCTTAAGAATTCCTCCCATTTCATTAAGTTTCACCTTATAAATCCATTTTAAAGTAATGACCATTACTTTATCTGGACGAGGAACGAGTTCCTAGACTTTAAGACGTTCAAATTCATTTAGCTCCTCTTGCATTGCTTTAATCCAACATGATTGAGTTAATGCGTCTTTATAAGTCTTAGGTTCAACTGATGACGAGAAAAAGCACGTTAGTACAAAATTAAGCTTTTTTATGGGAGTTAGAGTCTTGTAGAAACATGTCTTCCAAGTTCACCGACTATGTTGTCTAAAGGATGATCCTTAGTCCATTTGTTAACATGTTCTACGTTAGGAGGAACAGTGTGCACAACAGTGGGAATAACGTTTGAGAAAAAGCTCCCACTAAGAAAGAAGAAGAATGTAGATGAGAAGATAGAAGATAGAAGAAAAGAAGAGGAGACAGATGTAGAAGAGAGAAAGAGAGAAGAGTAGAGATAGATGGAGAAAGAAAGAGAAAGTAGAAGAAGATATAGAAGCAAAGAGAAGAAGAAAGAGAAGATGCTTCAGAGTCGTTTTTTAGAATTAGAATGCCAAAGAAGGGATCGTTATTCATGTGTACAACATCTAAGTCGTGATTCTCTTCTTCAACATCGATAGAAATGACAAGAGATTGAGTTTCAGGTGTTATTTGTTAGTTACTAGGTGATGGTTCATCTTTGTCAATAGTTGTTGGGAAGGTGAACCGTTGATGCAAAAAGGGGTACTGGAGCTACTACTTCAGCAATTGAAGCAATAACTTTAGGTGCTAGTTGATTAACACTATGTGGAGGAGTTAGTAATTCATCAAACAGTAGTTGAAACAAAAGATCCCAATCAGTTCTTAAAGGTGGTACAAACGGTGTTGAAGGAGGAGAGTTTGTTACGAGTCCTGAACTGATTGTTGCAGGAGTCATTTCATGAAGTGCGGGTCTTGAACTGCTGTGTTTATAAGCCATTGTTGTCAGCGCATCAAAATCTACATGAATTGTTTCTATGATTCGTCTGGTACGTCGGTTGTAAATTTGAAATGCTTTGTTCGTGGGTGCATAGCCAATGAAAATCCTAATATCAGCTTTCGGTTGTAACTTGCCCAAGTTCTCGCTATCATTTGTCAGATAACAAAGTGGCACCAAATACGTGGAAAAATGATAAGTCGAGAAGTTTGTCATGTAAAAGCTCATAAGGTGTTTTGCCGTGACGAAGACGTATGATGGAACAATTTTGGGTATAACATGCGGTAGCAACTGCTTCTGCCCATAAAAATAACAGAGCTTTTGCATAAATTAAAATTGTGCGAGCAACTTCAATTAGAGTATGATTACGTCTTTCAACGACACCATTTTGCCATGGAGAGCGAGCAACAGATGTTTCATGAGAGATGCCAACTTTCTCATAATATTCATGCAAAGTTTGAGTAACAAATTCAGTTCATTAAGATGTCTATTAATCATCTGACAGGGTTACTTGGATCATCTTTGAGAAACTTGATTATGAAATCTGGAGCTTCATCTTCTTGACCTTAAGCACTTTACCTGTAAATTGAGAGTTAATCATCGACAATGACAAGGCTCTGTACTTCTTTCCATTAACACTTGCGACACAAATTGGTCCACAAAGATCCATGTTCAAAAGATAGAGTTTTTCTTGGTTGGTGTCTTCAGATTTAGGTTTGTGGGGTTTCTTCTTGCTTTTGCCCATTGCACATGCAGAACACAGATGGTCCTTTTCAAATTTTAGCTTAGGGAGACCTCGAACAAGACAGTTTGTCTAGCTAAAAATTGGTGATTGCACCCAAAGTTTTAAATGAGATAGACGTCGGTGCCTAGCCAGGACTTGGTTTTGAGGCCTTTGAAGGAGACATATAGGAGAGGATGCCTCATATCTCTAATGGACAGAGTATATTAAATTGTTGCCTCGAGATCCAGTCAATAGGTACAAACAACACTTCTAGTTTACGAATGAAGGAGGGAGTCTGTGTGTTGACGAAAAGCAACGTCAAGGTTCGAATCACAGAATTGCCCAACGGAGAATAAGTTATGTCCAAGTCCTTCCACGTAATAAACCCTTAAGATCGTAACATTCCCAATATGATAATCACCATATCCCAATATCTTTGCCACGTGATCATTTCTGAATTTCCACAATACCCAAAAAATTATTGCACAAAGTTGGGAGCTTGGAGAGCGATCTCCAGTTCATATCTTGGGCAGCAGCCGAAGTCCAACACCAGAGAACAATTTGGGATGACCTGCAGGCATCAAGGAGTGGAAGATGGAAAATCGAAAACTATAGATCCCTAAGATTTACTAGGTTCCTTTTTGTTAGCAGTTATGGATTTAATAATTTTAGGTTTGCTGACAGGAATATTATTTTTAGATTTCTTAGGTTTCCTTGAGTAAACCAATGTTACTACAGGCTTAGGTGTATCAGTTTCTATAGCAATTGGTTTCCTAAGGGGCACTTCAGCAGTTGTGGTAATCCTAGTTAAAGGACACACATTTCCTACTATAGTGAAGGTCTGACCAGTAGGTCTCCAAGTGTATCCAATATTTATGAACACCTTTCCTATTGGTTACTAAACTTTTCTTAACGGATTTAGATTTAGCACGAGCATTCACATCATTGATAAAATCAAGAACACACAAATCATGATTATCAGAAAGCATGCAACCATTACACTTAACACATAAAAGTTCAAAATTCGCATTAAGCTTGGAATGTTGCACATTTGCAGTCCTGTTAGGTTCCACAACACAAGTCTTATTTTTCAAACTAGATTTAACTGTCCTAGAGTGGGCTGCTAATTTATTCTTACTGAGTACTACTTGGTGTTTGCTGATCTTATCTTTTCTATGTATTCCCTTGAAGCTGTGATCCGCTAGCACTAGTTGACGGTTTTACTCCTGTAGAACACAACAAAGGTTTGTTAGAAACTAAGTTTGATGAAGACGTTGTTTTTGTGTTTGTGTTTTCTGAGGATGTGATGGGCTCAGTGAATCTAACTCTTTTGTCCTTGTTCTTTGGGGTCACAGCCACTAATTTATCACTTGAATTGTTGATGCTAGGGCAGGTTTGTCTGATTATTATAAGCAACTCCTAAATGCGTTTGGTATATTTACAAGCAGAGTCTAAGGAATTATTTAGAGGATTTTGTGATTTTCCTTGTTCTACTATTTCCCTAAGAATCGCAGCTTGTTCTTAAGTGTGCCTAAGGTAGTAAGAGTGAGTTGACCTATTGTTCAACAATTTCGGGGCTATTGGTTCCACATCAATCATAAGCATTTCTGGATCTATGATATTTTTGGTGACCACATTATCAGTTAAATCTTTTCCTTTAAGTTTCCTTAATTCATTCTTGAGAGTTGTAATGACCAAAACTTTTTCCTAAAGACTTGCATTTAAATCAGAGATTTCCACAGACTTTTGATTGACTTGATTAATGATATGTGTGAAAACAACATATCCGTTTTAATCAAAATTGGGCCTAAAAAAGATATAATTGTGCTTTAAATGCTTGTATATTGCTTGTTTTGTCTTTGTGATTGTGTAGGTATGGACATTGCAAATATCACAAGAAAACGGTCAAAACCGGACAAACACGGACACAGGAACGGATAGAGTGTACAAGAGCCGAGGATTTGATAGCAAGAAAGGTCACAAGTCAACTCCAGTCAACTGTTAGTCAACCAAAGTCAACCACAAGAAGACAAAATTCCCAAAAACACCCAAAACAGTCCCTCAAAGAAAACCAAATTGCAAAAAAAAATGGTCTTAAAACCCTACGGTGATGTTAACTCTTTTATATATAAAGAGTTAACACCCGTTAACTCTTATATATAAACCAAACAACCAAATACTCGAGCCCAAAACACACCCTTAGCCCAATCTCGTTTATATAAGCCCACGCACCCAAAAGTCAAAAAACCCCCTCCCAAACCTAACATCCAACCGTCGGGTGTGTCAGATTCGTGGTTAGTGCGCTCTGAGATAGTCCACTTTTGTGTGCGACTATTGTCGCTTCTGCGCGCGCGCGCGTGAAGTTATGTGTGAAAACGGAGGGTGATGGTGTGTTAGAAAAATCATAAAAAAATTAAAAAATTAATTAAAAAAAATTTTTTCTTTTTTATAAATTTTCTTTTTCATTAGTGTCCTAGGGAAAAATATATAAAATTTAGTATAGGTTTAATTTTTCTTAAAATTCAGTCTTAGACCCGTTTTATCCGGTGCGTTTTACCGTTTCTTTTCGTTTTACATTCAAACGACCTCCGTTTTAGTTCTAGTTTTCTTTATTTTTCAAATTAAGTTAATTAGAATTTAATTTTGATTTTTAATTTAATTTATCATTTATTTTCTAAATTTTTAGTATTTAAGTTTCCCGATACCTGATTCTGTTCCCCGTATTTAATTTAGATTTAATTTTAGGATTTCCCAATAAATTAATTATGCTTCCCGTAGTTTAAGTTCTATCCATATTAACTAATTTTGTTTCCCGTAGTTTTTAAGATCCCCATTTCCTTTGCTTGTTTTCCCGTAGAATAAATTAGATTTTATTTAATTAATTTTAGTTGTAATTATATCAGTGTTTCCATCATATCATATATTCTCCATCATTCAATTTCTCATCAAACCTCAGATAATTTCAATTGCAGCCTCGTTGGGACATACGACCGGGAATATCTCTTTCCGGAAATCTTTTCTTATTATTATTCTTCATTGTGTTTTTATCCTTTTGTGGACATTTGACCTTTTGCCTTGGTCAAAGGGCATTCGTTAGGATCTGTATTAGGGTTGCTATATAAGTGTGTACTATCTGACGAATCACACACCTTCTCCATCAACTGTCACCAATGCCTTAGAATCCTCCTTTTGTCCAGTTCTGCTCCCATCCTTGTTTCTAGAATTCCATGCATCCCTCCTCCTGTTATCTTGAGTTCCTTTGACTCTACACTCTCTTGCAAAATGGCCTGTCTTGTGGCAATTATAACATTCCACTTTGGTTTTATCAAAGACAACTGGTTCTTTTGCATCAAATTGTAGCTTTCTACCAGTCTTTTGTAAACACATTTTCATTCTCATTAAGATCATGGCCACTTGCCACTTCAAGTCCATTTCTTCTAGGTCATATTCATCAATGGTTTTCCAGTAGTTATCTCTATAATGTACCGTAGTACGTGTTCATCTTTGTGTCTCGCTCTTACGCAGGCTAGAACGCTGCTGTTATCGTCAGAATCGAAGGTGGTAGAATAGCTATTACGATAGTGTATGGTGTCTTGTGTGAATTATCAGATATGGTATAGATTGGATCTACTATATTGAGTATGCAGGTGCTAGGTCAGTTGTTAAACGATGTAGACGTGATTGGTGTGTGCTTTCATGAGGTAGGAAGTCTCGCATAACGTGAGATGTTGTTTGTGGCAGCGCGCTTGGAGGTATGATGAGCTGGCGTAGGAGCAAATATCATCTCTACTATAATACTACTTGTGGCCAGAAGATCTCTTGTATATAGCTTGTAATAAATTTAGTTGATCATATAGATCATCAACCATATCTCATAAGATGCTCGTGAGTCATCTATCCTGTTTGGTTGCATCACCATAGTCAGGGAGAGGCTCTGAATGCTCGAGCAGTGTCGCGATCTCGGTAGTATAGCACGATGAACCTGGGCGTAAGTATTACATCTTGGCATATGAGTCTAGTCTACTTACGAGTGTGAGATATTCAGGCTTTGCTAGAGGCACTGAAAAGTGATGTAGCATAGGCTGACTGATCTAGACAGAGACAAGTCTCGTGAGTAAGTTTCTCTTTGTCTATAGAACATTTGTGCAGATGCCTCTTAAGTTTTAGGTTGAGCCAGACGCACCAAGAATCCTTCAAACTGTTGCTTCAGATATACTATTGCATCTTCTTCGGATTCTTCGATGTCTCAGCCATAGTCGCATCTGAGTATAATTCTGTGTATTCTCGGACTGGTCATTCTCTCGCTAGTTCAGGTGGGTTAGTTTCTGCATCAGTGTGTCTCATAGTCTTTATGGCTTTGTGTGCTTAAGATGATAGATCTTCTGTGTTTAGAAGTCGTCAATGAAGAGCGCTGGAGATGGTCCTCTCCTAGCCTGTACTTACTTTCTCTATTGCTCTCTGTGTTCATTACTTTGTGTATCTCGCTCTGTGTCCCTGCTAGATTAGAAGTGAGGACTCGTTAAGTAAGTCTTCTCTTGCATTCGAGACTGTGGATTTGTGTACTGTGTCTAGAGACTTGTGGATGTGATGATCCTGGCTCACAGAAGTGTATTCGATACTAGGTGTAGCTGTATGTACTTCCACAGACTGAACGAAGAAGCGATCTCGATACTGAAGCGTCCGTGTGGACGCGCTGTCATAAGCGTGCTCTGCAGCTATTATAATTAATTGAGATCATCGATCGCAGTTCCTCTCTTGTTGACTCTCACTCTCTTGTGTGATGAGAACATAGCTGACTAGCGTGATGATTGTGATGAGATGTTTAATGGTATGCTGGGGATTGTGATGTGTGTGGTGTGTTTTGTGAAATGTAAAGAGCGTGGGAGTGTATGGAAGCGTTATGGGCACGGTGGTAGAATATCATCTTGTGATGCTCTCGTATGGCAGATGCATCTTTAGAGGTGCATTTGGTGATGTTAAGGTGGTAGCTTGAGATGTGGAGATGTTCTCTGTATTAAAGTCTCGAGCGTCTCTCTACAGTGAGTCATTGTAGTAGACTCATCTCTGAGATTAGCTAATGTCACATCACTAGCATGCGCGCTACTAGAGTCGTTTCCTATCTGATAGAAGATTCGTGAGCTGTAGATGAGATGTAAGTTGAAATTGATAGAGTCTGATGTATATGTGATGAAGAGAGGAAGATAGAGACAGCTGCTTAGTGTCTTTTCGATATTACTCTATGTGGTTGTGATATGGAATGTCAGCGATCTCTACAGAGGATTTTGTGACTGAAGAGAGAAGAGTAGCTTAAGTAGTTCTTATAGAGTCTAGAGCTAGACTCGTATGATGCTCGTATAGTGATTAGACTGTCGACTGGTGTCACATTAGATTTGTCAAGCATGCCAGCTTATGTGTAGTTGATTGAAGCTATGATTAGGACTTGCATGTTATGTGTGTGGGAGAGAGCAGTAGTTGATGGTGTCAGCATGGTTCGTGTGCTATAGGTTATTTCGATATTCGGTTTCTAAGTCTGTATACTGATGCTCACTGAAGCTCGTGCTGTCCTGTTTGTCGCTCTAGTGAGTTGAAGGGGTGAGTGGTAGTCTGACGTGATCTCATAAGAGGCGTGTGTACTAAGTCTGTCGAGAAGCTTAGAACTAAACCAGTTGTCAGTCTTTCACTAATGAGAAGTCTTGATCGTGATATTTGAGGACTCTTGTTGATCTGTAGTACAATGTGTGTGTACGCGGTTGACTCTCTATTAGATTACAGTAGTACGTGCGCAAGTTAGTTTTAAAATGCGGTGAGCTGAGATAATTCGAGTGCTTTCTATTAGTTGACTTAGTCATCTGTAGAACGCATTGGTCATTCATAGTTTTAATGTATGAGCTGTCACGGCTATCCCAATTGCTGGCGCTAGTGATAGACTTACACACTATTTGGTATTGCGCTCGCGCTTTTGTGGTACTTAACTTACTTGAAGCGGAGACGTAAATCCTATACAAGCGAGACTGTTGAGCATCCTGTGATAGAGATTTGGCGCTCATAGTAGTAGTTGCATGATATAGTTTTCATCCTACGTAGTTTGAATGAGATGTATATGGCATTTCGATATTGTTGGGACGGAATGAGAGTGTGTTGCAATGTTGATTTGCTGAAGATGTTGTGCATCAGTTTGTTATCATACTTGTAAGGTCACTCGCTGACTTAGCATCCTGGAGGGTCGAATGATCAATAATGTGCTAAGAGTGATCGCAGCTTTTTCAATAAGTGTGTGATACTACTGAGTGTACTTGTTGGACATGGCCGCGTGTCAGTTATGTAGAGAGAGAGTATACGCTAGTCAGTGAGTGTGATAAGATGGAGAAGATATGTGCCTGTGGAGTATGTTAGATTCTTGGAAGTCATTGGAGTGTGCTGTAGTCGGTGTGCGTGTAGTACGAGACCTGCATTTTTTAATGTTCAGAGCGTGTCATGATGAATGGGTGTGCGCGTGTGTCTTGTGCGTTGATGTGGAACGGAGTGACTGATGGATATGTGTGTACTCTATGATCAGACAAGTATGTGTGTGAGTAGAAGATCTAGTTAATAGTCTCAGGGTCGATCAAGAGAAGAACTGCGGCTATGGTTGAGGCTGTGTGTATGAGGCATTGATCAGTACTGCATATGTGCGCTTATTGTGTGGTTGCGTGTGTGGTCGAAGAGAATGTGTATATGTCGTAGCGTGAATGATGCTATGAATAGTGATATGCGGTCTATTGTATGTGTACGGCGTGTGTTATGCTCATATCTCGGCATAGTGGTTGTATTATATATATAGGTCATGTGCTAATCGATGAATCATCGTAGGATGATTGCCTCATACGCGGCTGGCAGAGTTTTGACAGTCGGTGTGTTTCGCAGCATCTGTGACTTGGATAGCAATGAGCCTGTGATGGTCGGTATGACACTGTCTGAGTGAGTGTGTGGAAGGAGAGAGGTGATGCTAGAAAGAGGCTGTGCATGATGTTGTGGAAGATTGTGTAGCAGGCGTTATGGCTTGTCTGGTTGAGCACAGTGCTTGATAGGTATGACGTGTCTGCATCATGTACGCTCTCTTATTAGTAGAGTAAGCGCCTTGAGAGAATAGATAACTGCGCGCATGTCTTTTGCGCAGTCGCACGGACGATAAAAAAAAGTAGGAGTTGTTAGATGGCAGGTAGATTACTTTTGTAGCTATGTGTTGGTAGGCTTAGCAATTGATTAGTTTAGCGTGTGTGTAGAGTAATGTGTGAGAAGACCCTGAGTCTTAAGAGATTTGTGTGATGTTGTGAGTATGTGCGTCTGTGATCATAGATTAGTGATGGTAAGTCATAAGTGTTGTATGGATATTATGTTAATGAATCTCTGAGGATTTGTGTTAGGGTGCTCGTATTAGAGTTGAGTAGAGATAAGTATAGTTCTCTGTTGTTATGCTCGCTCTCTCTAATATATGCACTAAATAAGCTTACTTTTATGTCTACGTTCTCAATATGGTGTATTCGCGAGTCAGAAAAGCAGAGATGATCGTGATTGTGTTCGTGAGAGTGATATCAATAGTATAACTAGTATATATGAGATGAACCGCGTGAGATATATGAGCGCGGATATATTTTGAGATGGCTGTAGTAGATGGCTTACAGATAGTGAAAGTGTCGAAGACCTCTACGTGTGCTCTCATGTTCACAAGCTTTACATATTGTGGCGTCCATGTGATGAAGCTGGGGAGTCATGGGACGAGATCGCTGTGAACACTCAATTATGCGTGCGACTGGTGAACTCATTCACAGGACTTATGTAGTCCGCGTTATGCGCCGGTGCTATATGTAGTTGAAGTCTAGAGTGTGGGCGAGATGCTTCAGAATCTGAATAGTTATATCGACAGTGTTTGTGTTTAGGAGATGTATAGCTTATTGAGTGTATAGATGATAGTTGTGGCATCATTGTAAGAAAGCGTCGCGAGAGTTGAACGTCTGTTAAGATGCTTTGAATGGTTTAGATGAACGTTCATTGGGCTAATGTTGATGTCTAGTATGAGAGTTACTTTGCTTAATCTGCTTATTGAGTAGCTTATTTGTGCTCATTATTGTCCACTAGTGCTTATTAATCCTGTCTTGAAATCTGTTTTTAGCTATAGATTATTAGATCATAGGTTTTCTCATTTCTGTCATTAAAATCATAAAAACCAAAAATATTAGCTTAAATTAGTATAGCTTATTGTTAATGGCTTATTGAATACTTAGGATTGTTTGTTAAGCTTGTTTTAAGACATTTGTTATCTGGTAATCAAATTAAGTTCATTGGCGGTATTATTCATAAATAAGTTTCGGTGAATTTGAAAAGTTCCCCAAATCGAACACAAGATTTAAAACTTTGCCATTTGTGTCACTTACGAGGTACGGCTCATCTTAAAAAGCAATTTTTAAGAGTTACCATGAAGTAAGTTGATTATTTGGTTTTAAGTTGTCTTCCGTGTATCCGTTTAAAATAGATTGTTAAAAAAATCCAAAAAAAATTAGTGTATAATTTTTTGTTTATTTTTTAATTTCTCTATTTTTTAGTGCGATCGCACTCGTTCTCAAGCTCGTAATCAAAATCGTCGACAACAACAATTAACATCGGTTATTGTTGAGTAACCGAGTTTCCAATGGCCGACAATGTATATACTTCCGGCTCAAATGCTACAAGCTCCCATCGTGGGATACGAAGAGTAGATGCAATTGTTGTTCCCCACAATCAATGAAATAATTTTGAACTTAAACAAACTTTGATTAATCTTGTTCAAAGTTAAATCAATTTACGGGTAGACAAGCCCTCATAATTCAATCTGTCCGATTTTTCAACAATGTTACTTCTGTTTTGACATCCGGGACGTTCCGAAATTCGTCGATTAAGCTTTTGCTTTTTCCTTTCTCTCCTCGGGTGAAGCCCGGAGCTTGGCTTGAGAACAGAACCACTCTCGATCGATTCTAACGTTGGGGATGATCTTGTTCTAGAAATTCATAAACTAATTTTTACGACCTTCGAAAAAACAAACCCTTACCTCCGAAATGAAATTCACTACTTTCTTTGCAAAAACCAATATGAAACTTTCAACGTAAGCATGGGAACGTTTCAAAGGACTTCTTGTCAATGTATCTCATCATGGTTTTTCAGAATTACATCAACTTGATACGTTTTACAATTCTTTGAATACCAATGATCAAGATGCTTTAGATTCAGCCGCGGGTGGAAATTTTCTAGATAAGATGCCTCGTGATGGTTTGGCCATTATTGAGAGTAAATCCAAGGTTCGTTATTCAAGAAGTCGTGCAATTGAACAAGAGTGAGTACGCGGAATGCTCTCTGCTATTACTTCTACACCTTCTATTTAATTTTGAATTTCAACAACTTCGCGTTCTCTTGAAGGACCAAATGGAGATTCGAATGAGCCGATAGAAAAAAGATGATTAGTGAAAAGAATGTTACGACTCCTGCTACCGTAAAGCTCAGCTCGAGGAAGTTTGTTTTACATGTGGTTGTGAAACTCCATAATTTCAACAATTGTGCGTTAAAAAGGCATTTGAATTTCCCGTTTTTGATAACATTCATTCAATTCCAACTCAATCGCCGCCCGTTGGCAACTTGGTTCAAAGGGAATCCTACTAATTTGGCCAAATCAAATGAGACCTACCCTAGTTTTTATCAACCAAATGTTCAAACAAACCAAGGAAACCAAAGCCGATTATCAAGGAAACAATTTTCAATTCGAATCAAAACAGTGGACGGCAATTTCAACCAAAACCGTCAAAAACAATCAGGAAACCGTTTATCAAACCCACCATACCAACCACCAACAAAATCAACCTTTGGTTAATCACAGCATTACTCCCCGTCACCTTTCACAAATTTAAGGTGTTTCTAAATGGATTTTGAAAGTTATGCTAAGGTTAATAGATCGCGAAAATGAATACATTAGCAAATGAAAAATTGGAAAATTTTTTTTTTTTTTAATTTTCAAAGAAATCAAAATGATTTTCCAAAAGACAGTTACATGATTCTCAAAAGAAAGCAAAGTGATTTTCAAAAACATGACTGCTATGTTTTATGCACAAAACTATCATACCGACACCGTTCAGTCTTTCGAATTCAGGAACCTCTCCAAGTCAACGTAAAACTAACCCTCGTGGAGCATGTTTATGCTATCACCACACCGAAAGTTGTAAAACTTGGTGAAGGGACCTTAGACTCCTATTGTTCCTACATCCGTAGGTTTCTACTCCACAAAAAGAACCCGAACACAAAACTCGGAGCGTTCAACGGACATACACGTTCAAAAACCAAGTTTAGAAAGTAACGCACAAGTCCCACCTTACGGAGGAGAAGAATCCAATTTTTCATTGAAATCTCAAACTAAAAGCAAAGAAAAAACCGTTAATGTTGGAAATTTCAAGATCTTTACATTCCTCCAAGACCCTAATTCGTATTAATTTCTATACCTTCCATATCCTGGAGCGGATTAAAGTGAGAGAGAACGATAAACCAAGTGCTCAACATAGCCGGTTCTTGAAGATGTTCAAACAACTCCGTTTAGAGATTGGATTGAAAGATGCTCTCGTTGAAATGCCGAAATTCAACAAATGGTTAAGCTCGTTGCTAAGGAACAAAGATGAAGGCTCGACAGAAAATCGCCATCACAACCGTGTGATGCCGAATGTTCCTGCAATCATCATGAAATAAAGTTCCCGGGAAGCCTCGAAGATCCCGGAAAAATTTCTTATTCCATGGCTTTACTCAAGAACTCGATAGAACTAGTGCTTTAGCTGATTCAGGAGCATGGCATAAATCTTTTACCTCATTCTATCTACAAGCAACTTGGGACTTGGAGCTTTGACATTCATCACGCGAAATGTAACACTCGAGCTTGCCAATCGTTTACATTATCACCAATGGGCATAGCCAAGGATGTTGTAGTTTAGAATTGTGGTTTCACTTTTCTTGCGTTTTTGTCTTATCTGGTTAATTTTGTACCAGACCCAAGAGTGCCTATTATTTTAGGGAGACCTTTCCTTCGTACCGCAAAAGCTCTCATTGATTTGTACGAAGAAACATTGACTCTAAGAGTAGGAAAGGAAGAAGTTGTTTATTATGATCCCATTATTTTAGGGAGACCTTTCCTTCGTTACCGCAAAAGTCTCATTGATTTGTACGAAGAAGAACATTGACTCTAGAGTAGGAAAGAAGAAAGTTGTTTATTATGCCGAAAAATCTGAGAAAAAACAAGGATAAACATTTTGTTCACGCCATTTGCTGTCATTGATTTCTCAAAAATTGATCCGTTTAGTGGCATGTTCCACTACTATTCTGAAGATCCTTCTGCCTAGTTCTTTTCACGTGAAGATAGTGATAATCTTGAAAAGTTCACTGATGAACTAACTCCTCTTAACTCATTACCACCGGGTGATGACGTTTCAATCTTTAAAAAGGATTCTCAAGAAGGAAATTTTCAAATTCATTCAAATTCTCTTTTTGAATTTGATGACAATTTCAAATCTATGATATGGAAGAAGATGTCAAAAACTCCAACGTTTCTGATGAACCAGTTTTACTTAACACACCTTTGTCAAATAAGGTTGAGCGTTTTACTCCAGAAGACGATAGTGATGAGATCGATGCTTTTCTTGCCATAGAAGTTTCTTCTAACTTTAAGGAAGGATCTTTCGATTGAGAAGGAGACGTAACTTTTCTTGATAATCTGCTTAGTGACGATACTACCCATAATCTCGCTTCCGAAGTGACTTCCAACCAGGAACCAGAACAAAATGAATCTTCGATTACTTTTTCTCCAAGAAGTGATCCTCTTCACCATAAGTTCGCCGGAGAAGTCATTACACTTCCTTCAAGGAATGATCGTGAATTTGGGGAATATCTTTTCCTTATGACAGTGCTTTGTGAGATTTCAACTTCACGGTCACAGGAAAATGTTCATGCTAATCAAAGTTCAGTTATCGAGTCTCTTCCCGTATCTCCTATCCCCGTTGAGGATAATGATCGTGTTCAAGAAGAGATCGATATTTTCCATGTTTCAGATGATTTAATTCCACCAGGTTTTGAGGATGATGATTCCGAAGATGAAGATAATGAGTTACCTAACCTTGACCATCAAGATGATCCGTCAAATCCTCGTCTTCCACCGGAACCACCGGATATTGAGAAATGTTTTGAACCTGAAGCGGGTATTTCAACCAAAGTGTTTAAGGGTGTTTCTAAACCACATGATTTTATGGCCGATATTTTACCCACCCTTCCTACCCTTGTTTCAGATTTGATCTTCATTTCATCATTTTTCTCCTTTGGAAATGAAGACACCATTTTTGACCCCGGCATCGTCACGTTTCATAAGCCAGTGGCATTTTCAATGAAAGTTTCTTGTTCCAAGTGTTGCTTTCCCTAAGGACAACTAAATTCAGGGATCGAGTCAAGCTTGCGACTCGGTGACAAAAAACAAGCCGCTTCGTGGGAGTTCACCCCATGCTTATCCATTTTCTTTCTATTTTCTTAAATAATGTGTTGTTTTCGTTGTTTGTTGTTTGTTGTGATTTTTGCAGGATTAACCCAACAATTTCTAAAGACTTTCATGTACGGTGTTGTATCCCGTTTCACTCGAGCTTCTCATCCTTTGTTTGAAATTAGTTTGGGGAGATCCGATATCCTTTCATCTTA
>BQNB010082463.1:3206-29320 GCA_026074375.1 Tanacetum coccineum
CTTGTATCTAGCGCTGTGTATTATGAAGTAGCACCCCAAGTGGTATTCCGTTGCGTTGTGATTTTTGGGGGTGTTACATTAGTGCTCCAGCTGGTAGACCTTTTAGGTGCGTAAGTGACATATGGTTATTGATTAGCGGTGATGCTAAGGTTGTTTGCATATATTCACTGTCATATAGCACTATTGTCCACTGTTGAAATATTGGCACAACTTTTGGGTTTAAGGTCAAACCTATGAGCTCACCAACATTATTGTTGACATTTTCGAGTATCATTTTCAAGTGAAGTGAAAGAGGAATAGTTGATGATTGTGACAGCAGACTTAGAAGTATCCCGAGTGGATTTTCGTTTGAAGTCTTGCTTGCTTGTGGTTTTGATTTTAGTTTGGATTATGGTCCCCTGTGTGGGCAATTGAATAATTGTAAGAGATTGTGGATTTTAGTTACGATTTGGGACATCACTTGAGTTTGTTCAAGGTTGATGGTCTTCATAGCACTTAGAGTTTATGCAATGTAGTTTTCTCTATTTTGTATCTTGTGTTATGATTGATCATTATGTTGCATTCCCGAGTTTCCGCCATTGTCGGGGTGTGACAGATTGGTTATCAGAGCCAAGGTTATAGAGAACTAGGTGAATTGGCCTAGACTATAACCTAAGATCTGTCGTCTAGTTGCGTATAAGATCTATGTGCGAGTTGTTCCGCTTTTGTGTGCCTTTGTGTGCCTTAGGTATTTCAGTCATTGAAATGGGTGGGCTCAATATTGAATATGAATGGGAAAGGATGCGAATATAAGTACGGTGGCCAACATAATTATAAGCGTATCACAACTCACTCATATTCAATAATGTTGTTCACACAAATCGATGTTGACACCGTAGGTTGGTGTTATGTGTATATCGGTATACATAGTAAGATATTCTATATATGTGTGAGTCTTCCCACTTACCTAACGTTGCCTATGTTCCCCCTCGTATAGATAATGCAGCCAAGGATGAGGACCCGGAGTGTTGGCCGACCTGCTGCCAAATCACTAGGAGGGGGAACGGGTGAACGGGTTGGTAGAGGTGGAAGGGGTAGAAGACCTAGGGAATGTAATGATGAGCGTGTTAATGAATTGAATGGTCATGGAAATGACCAGGGTTTGGGAGGTAACGGGGTGTAGAAAGAGTCAATGGGAATGTAGAGAGAGCCAATGAGGGTGCACCCGACTTCTTAACAATCATTGCCCAGCAATTGCAGAACCTCTTACCCGCCATGTTGGCTCAGGTTGGTAACCAATGAAATGTTGGAAATTAGAATGGTAATGTGGTTAATGAGAACGTTCAAGAGAACTTTAGGAATGTGTTAGTGAATGGCAACCGGGTAGGTTGTTCATATAAAGAGTTCTTAGTTTGTAACCCTAAGGAATATGATGGTAAGGGAGGTGCTATAGTTCTTACTCGTTGGATTGAGAAAATGGAGTCTGTGCATGATATGATTGGTTGTAGTGTTGACCAAAAGGTGAAATACACCGTTGGTTCATTTGTGGGTAAGGCTTTAACGTGGTGGAACTCTCAGATTTGCACGCTAAGCCGAGAAGTTGTTGTTAGTATGTCATGGAATGACTTTAAGTTTATGATGATACAAGAGTTTTGTCCTAGTCATGAGATGCAAAAGTTGGAATCTGAGTTGTGGAATCACGCCATGGTCGGGGTTGGCCATGCTGCGTATACTGATAGGTTTCATGAGTTGGCTAGGTTAGTTCCACATTTGGTAACTCCTGAGAGTAAAATGATTGAGAGGTATGTGTATGGCCTTGCTCCACAAATTCGTAGGATGGTGGCAGCAACGGAGCCAAAGACTATACACAAGGCTGTGCAGATTTCTGGTGTACTGACCGATGAGGCTGTGAGAAATGGATCAATTAAGAAAGTTGAGAAGAGAGGAAATATAGGGGAACCTAGCAAGGATAGGAGTAGAAGGGATGATAATAAGAGGACTAGGACTGTGAATGTTTTTGCTACTACTGTAAATCCTGTAGGAAGAGAGAATACGGGCCAAGTACCTAAGTGTACCACCTGCAACTCCTACCATGCACCCGGAGGACCTTGTTGCACATGCTTCAACTGTAACCACCCGGGTCATTTGGCAAAGGATTGTAGAGGCGTGCCAAGGAATGTGAACCATGTTAATACTAGAAACCTAACTGTTAGGGCATGTTATGAGTGTGGTAGTGCCGACCATGTCAGGTCAGCTTGTCCTAGATTGAATAGAGCATAAGGACCGGAAGAAAATCATCCAAATCAAGTTGCTGTAAATAATGGGGGTCAGGGTCGTGAAAACCAAGGGAACCAGACTAGGGGTAGGGCATTCATGTTGGGAGCAAAAGAAGCTCGTTAGGATCCGAACATTGTGACGGGGACGTTTACTTTAAACAATCACTTTGCCGCTACCTTATTTGACTATGGTCTTATTCGACTCTGGTGCCGACTATAGTTTTGTTTCCACTACTTTCATATCTTTGTTAGGCTTAGAGCCCATTGACTTAGGTTTCAGATATGAGATTGAGATAGCTAGCGGGCAGCTAGTAGAGATTGATAAGGTCATTAAAGGTTGCAAATTAGAAATCGAGGGTCATGTCTTTGACATCGACTTGATACCTTTTGGACATGGGAGTTTTGATATGATTATAGGTATGGACTGGTTGTCTAATTATATGGCTAAAATAATTTGCCATGAGAAGGTAGTGAGGATACCACTACCGGATGGCAACGTGCTTAGAGTATTAGGAGAGAGACCGGAAAAGAAAGCAAGATTTTTGATGAGTGTTAAGAAACAGGAAGAGATTGTTGTGGTAAAAGACTTTTCTGAGGAAATTAAGTTTCTGATTGAGTTAACCCTTGGAGCAACGCTGGTAGAAAAGTCTCCTTATCATTTGGCACCTTTTGAATTGGAGGAGTTGTCGGGAAAACTCAAGGAACTCCAAGACAAAGGTTTCATTTGACCAAGTTCGTCGCCTTGGGGAGCGTCGGTGTTGTTCGTTAAGAAAAATGATGGTTCTTTTATGATGTGCATTGACTATAGAGAATTGAACAAGTTGACCGTTAAGAATCATTATCTGCTTCCTAGAATTGATGATCTATTTGATCAACTGCAAGGGTCGTAGTATTTTTCGAAGATAGATCTTAGGTCTGGATACCATCAGCTGAGAGTGCATGAGGATGACATTCCAAAGACTGCGTTTAGAACTCGTTATGGACATTTCGAGTTCACTGTAATGCCCTTTGGTCTAACTAATGCACCAACAATATTTATGGATTTGATGAATAGAGTTTGTAGGCCGTATCTTGATAAATTTGTGATAGTGTTTATAGATGATATCTTAATCTACTCTAAGACTCAAGAAGAGCATGTAGAGCACTTAAGGTTAGTCTTGGAATTACTCAAAAATGAGAAATTGTATGCTAAGTTTTCTAAGTATGAATTCTGGCTAAGAGAAGTGCGGTTTCTTGGGCATGTGATAAATGGTAATGGGATTCATGTAGACCCTAGTAAGATTGAAGCTGTTAAGAATTGGAAAGCCCCTAGAACTCCGAATGAGGTTCGTTCGTTCTTAGGATTGGTTGGATATTACCGTAGGTTCATTGAGAACTTTTCTAAGATAGCTAAGTCTCTTACTATCTTGACTCAGAAAAGTAAGACTTTCGATTGGGGTGAGGAACAAGAATTGGCATTTCAAACCTTGAAGGATATGTTGTGTAAAGAGGTAAGGTTATAGCCTATGCGTCTAGGCAGTTGAAAAATCATGAGAATAATTATACTACCCATGATTTAGAGTTGGGTGCGGTTGTGTTTGCACTTAAGATCTGAAGACATTATCTGTAAGGGAAAAAGAGTATCCTCTATTCGGATCATAAAAGCCTTCAGCATATATTTAGTCTGAAAGAGTTGAATATGCGACAGCGTCGCTGGATAGAGTTGTTTAGTGATTATGACTGTAAAATTCGCTACCATCTTGGTAAGGTGAATGTGGTGGCTGATACCCTAAGTAGAAAGGAAAGAGTAAAGCCTAAGAGAGTTAGATCTATGAATATGATCCTTCAGTTGAGTATCAAGGATACGATACTGGCGGCTCAGAAGGAGGATGTGGATGAGGTTGCAGCATTGCAGAAAGGTTTGGATGAGATGATAAAACAGAGAAGTGATGGAACTTTATACTACCTGGAGCGAATATGGGTACCTTTGAAGGGTGAGGTGAGAACCCTGATAATGGATGAAGCTCATAAGTCGAAGTAATCGGTACACCCAAGAGCTGATAAGATGTATTATGATTTGAGGGATAGATATTGGTAGCCTGGAATGAAAACGGATGTAGATAAGTATGTTAGTAAGTGTTTGACTTGTTTGAAGGTTAAAGCTGAGCATCAAAGGCCATCTGGCTTGCTCTAACAACCTGAGATTCCCGTATAGAAATGGGAAGGGATAGCTATGGATTTTGTGACTAAGTTGCCTAGGACTAGTAGTGGGCATGACACAATATGGGTCATTGTGGACCGATTAACTAAGTCTGCTCATTTTCTACCTATGCGTGAGGATTATAAGATGGAAAGGTTGGCTAGATTGTATTTGAATGAGATAGTTGCTAGACATGGTGTGCCGATCTCGATTATATCGGATCGTGATAGTCGTTTCACATCAAGGTTTTGGCAGTCAATGCAAGAGGCATTAGGGACTCGTTTAGATATGAGTACGGCTTATCACCCTCAGACCGATGGTCAGAGTGAGCGTACTATTCAGACTTTGGAAGACATGCTTAGAGCGTGCATCCTAGACTTTAGAGGAAGTTGGGATGTTCATCTTCCGTTGGTTGAGTTTTCGTATAACAATAGTTATCATTCTAGTGTGAGATGTGCTCCGTTTGAGGCATTGTATGGTAGAAAGTGTCGTTCGCCAATTATGTGGGCTGAGGTTGGAGAAGGTCAGTTGATAGGACCTGAGTTAGTGCAAGAGACTACTGAGAAGATCTCGCAGATTAAGGATAGACTTAAGGCTGCGCGTGATCGTCAGAAAAGTTATGCTGATAAGAGGAGGAAGCCTCTAGAGTTTAGTGTAGGTGACTATGTCTTGCTCAAAGTGTCGCCTTGGAAAGGTGTGGTACGCTTTGGGAAGAAAGGGAAGTTAGCACCTAGGTTTGTTGGACCGTTTGAGATTGTTGAGAAAGTAGGCCCTGTGGCCTTATCTGTTAGATTGCTGAAGGAACTTGAGTGTGTTATGACACGTCAAAGTGTCGAACCTTAAGAAGTTGTTTGGATGATCTAAAAAAAAAAAAAAAAAAAAAAAAAAAATCACTAAAAGTGCCTTTGGAAGAGATTCGAGTTGATGCTAAGTTAAATTTTGTAGAAGAGCCTGTGGAAATTTTGGAAAGAGAGTTTAAGAAGTTGAAGCGTAGTAGGATTGTCATCGTTAAGGTTCGGTTGGAATCAAACCATGGCTAAATCACGTAGTTTTGAACGTGAAGGATCAAAATGGAATTGATAGTACCCGCATTTGTTTTAGTAATGTTAGTAGTGAATTTTGGGGACGATTATTTAATAAGGGGGGTTAGAATGTTTTCTAACCATTGCCCTTTTTGTGTTTTGAATATTTCATTTATAGTCCTTTGACTATTGTCTGTTGTCAATTTATTCAGATTATGTACCGTGTTGACGGTGGTGATTTTATGAGATATATGATGATTTGAGGTTTATTATGATTAATAATCCCTTTTGGAAGGTATTATTATGTTATGTGTATTCTGGGTGGTTTGACCCGTGAATTTTGAGAAATACCGAAAAACGAGTCTGACACGTCCGTTAATGTCCAAATTGAGTTTTGAAGGGTTTAAAGTGAAAATATGTCATGTGAATACTCTAGGTTAATGGAAAAGTATTTTTAAAGTGAATAAAAATGCTAATTAACTTTGCACTAAATTTTACGGTTTAGTTTTACGAGTATTTAAGTGATCCCGACACGAAAAGAAAGGCCCGAGACCCCATGGGATACCATGGCTGGTTAAAAGAAGACTAAGGAAACAATGTGGCTTAATTTTAGCTAACATTGTCCAAATTGTACATAAGATGCTTTCCTTATCCTCTTTTTACACATAGTTCATTTCCAAAATCAAAAAAAATATCCTATCCCTTCTCTCTTGTGTTCGTCCACACCTACAACACACACACTCTTATAATTTTTGAATTTTGATCAAGAAAACATGAAGACATAAATATTTAGGGTTGATTCTAGTGTTTGGTTATTCATTTAAACAACGTTTGGGTTGTCCGGTTCATGTCGAAATCTACAAATTTGAAGATTTTCTTATAAGTTTTCAAATTTAAATTTCGTTTGTCCTTTTGGGTTTATTTTGATGCATAAATGTTAGTTGTACAAGTTGATCGTTGTGAAAATTGATTTTTGGAAGCGAAACAAAAGAAAAAGGGGGTGTTTGGTTCGTGTAAAAAGAAAAGAAAAAAGAGGGTTTTTGTAGTTTTGATGTCGTGGTCGTGATGGTTGAATAATATATGATGCTAGAATGATTTTTTTATAGTAGCTTGTATGGCTTATTCGGACTTATTTTTAAGGTATTTCTTGACTTATTTGGGCTTATATGCCACGAATGGATTCTCAAAATCACTAAGAAAGTGATTTTGATTATTTTATGTTATGGAATATGTTGTGGACTATTTTTGAGGCTTATGGTAGTAACCAAAAGTGATACGTAGCTTAATAGCTTATTTTAAAGCTTAATATACGTATTTTGGAGTTTATGGATTTACGGCCCAATAAGTCTATTTGAGTCGCGGCTTAATGAGAGGGTTTATTATGGTCCAGATTATTTTTACATATAATTATATACTTATATATGTAAATGGACATTGGTTTTGGACTTAACTAATATTTTGGACTTATATATGTCCTAATAGACCCTTGTTGGGCCTTAAGGCCCAATAAGCGATATGTAGTAGTTATGAGAATTTTGATGGACTTTTGAAAGTGGAAATGTATTTACGAAGTGATATTGAACGATATTTTGAGAAAAACGTGTTGGTAACCGTTAACGATTGAGATTTTGGAATTTTATCGAAAAGTATCGAATTTGTGAAAAATGTTGGAATTTTTAAAGGTGTGTTAGTGTGTATATTCACCCCCGCCGCACGTCCCCCCACCCCCCCCTCCCCTCCCTAAACCCCTCTTGTCTGCAAATAAAGGCAGATTGTTCAGGTGGGTTTGGTATTGTTATACAGCGTTGACGATGGTCATGTGGTGTCGAAATTTCGTTGTAAAAAGTTTATACTTAGAAAATTCTTAAAAACATGATTTTGATTTTAAAAATAATAAAATTAATATTTATTTTATTTTATTTTGATTATTATTTAATAAATTCACTAAAATGATGAAAAACTATATTTTTTCTCGAAACTTCTCCCTAAAGTTATTTAGTTATGAGTAAACGTTTCATTTTCAACCGTATAATGATTATTTTGAAGTGACTAAGGTGTACCGAATGGACTTGTCGAGATATATTTATAATTAATAATTACTAAAATTTATTATATTACTTATCTTTAGATTTACGCTAGAGAATTGGTGAGGTATTAAGTTAGTATTAATGATCGCCTCGCGCTCTCTCGTCTCTCTCGGCTGACTCGCGCGCTAGCTCTCGGATTTGGTGAGAGCGTTATAATGAATCGATGTCACGCCTTCACAGCCGCACTGAAGCTCTCGCTTGGTTGTTTAGGTATGGTACTAATGAGGCTGTAAATTAGATGCATCTATAGACGTGTTAGATTGTTTTTTGGATTGGGATAGTCGCTTCGTTGTGCGCGCCTCCATTAATGGTTCTGAGGTTTCTGATCTGTCTGTGTGTTGACGGCGTGGTGCTAGTTTGCTTTGTGGTCATAGCGCTCGCTCAGTTTGGTTGCTAAAGACTTGCTTGAGGTGAGCTTCTCGTAGCCCTACTTTTTACTGGTTTTTTCGTTTGGGAAAATGATACTTAAATGTGTTTTGAAATGTTTTGAATTGATTTGTGCGAATTTTGTTTTTGAGACAAGATATGTGCTTATGACTGCTATGTGAATATTATGGGATGCATGATTATTTGGATCGGATGGGTACGCCTACCCAGTGTTTGTGAGATTATTAGATCAGATGGGTACGCCTACCCAGTATTTGTGTGATTATTGGAGCGGATGGGTACGCCTACCCAAGTTTGTGTGGTCCTGCCTTAATTTTAGTACTCCAGCTGGTAGGCCCTTTATGTGCGTAAGTGACATATGGTTATTGATTAGCGGTGATGCTAAGGTTGTTTGCGTATATTCACTGTCATATAGCACTATTGTCCACTGTTGAAATATTGGCACATCTTTTGGGTTTAAGGTCAAACCTACGAGCTCACCAACATTATTGTTGACGTTTTCGAGTATCATTTTCAGGTGAAGTAAAAGAGGAATAAGTTGGTGATTGTGATAACAGATTTAGAAGTATCCCGCGTAGAAAATGATACTCAAATGTGTTTTGAAATGTTTTGAATTGATCTGTGTGAAATTTGGTTTTGTTTTTGGGACAAGATATGTGCTTATGACTGCTATGTGAATATTATGTGTTGCATGATTGTTTGGATCAAATGGGTACGTCTACCCAGTATTTATGTGATTATTGGAGCGGATAGGTACGCCTACCCTGGTTTGTGTGTGGTCCTACCCTAATTTTAGTGCTCCAGCTCGTAGGCCCTTTAGGTGCGTAAGTGACATATGGTTATTAATTAGCAGTGATGCTAAGGTTGTTTGCATATGTCATATAGCACTATTGTCCACTGTTTTGAGTTATTGGCACAGCTTTTCAGTTTAAGGTCAAACCTACGAGCTCACCAACATTATTATTGACGTTTTCGAGTATCATTTTCAGGTGAAGTGAAAGAGGAATAAGTTGGTGATTGTGATAACAGACTTAGAAGTATCCCGCGTAGATTTTCATAAGAAATCTTGCTTGTTTATTTTATTTGGCTTTAGTATTTGGAGATTTTTGTATAAGTTTGGATTTGGACCCCTGTATAGGCTTTTGGATAATTGTAAGAGATTGTGGATTTTGATAGTGATTTGGGACATCACTCGAGGTTGTTCAAGGTTGATGCTCTTCGTAACACTTGAAGTTTATGCATTGTAGTTTTCTCTATTTTGTATCTTGTGTTATGATTGATCATTTTGTTGCATTCTCGAGTTTCCGCCATTGTCAGGGTGTGACAGATTGGTAATCAGAGCCAAGGTTATAAAGAACTAGGTGGATTGGCCTAGACTATAACCAAAGATCCTTTGTTTAGTTGCGTATAGGATTTATGTGCGCGGTGTTCCGCTTTTGTTTGCTTTCGCGTGTTCGCGGCTTGGTGCGTTAGTTATGTTAGTCATTGAAATGTGTGAGCTCAATATTAAGTATGACTGGGAAAGGATGCGAATATAAGTACGACGGCTAACGTAGTTATAAGCGTATCACAACTCACTCATACATAGTAATGTCGTTCACATAAATCGATGTTGACACCATAAGGTGGTGTTATGTGTATAGTTATATATGAAGTAAGGCGTTCTCTCTCTCTCTCTCTATATATATATATATATATATGTATATATACATATATATGTATATATACATATATATATATATATATATATATATATATATATATATATCTATATATATATATATATATATATATATATATATATACATATATATATATATATATATGTATATATATACATATATATTAGTCTTCCCACTTATCTAATGTTGCCTATGTTCTCCCTCGTATAGATAATGCCGCCAAGGATTAGGACCCGAAGTGTTGGCCGACCTACTGCTGAATCACTAGGAGGGGGAACGGGTGTATAGTTTGGTAGAGGTGGGAGGGGTAGAAGACCTAGGAAAGGTAATTATGAGCGTGTTGATGATTTGAATGGTCAAGTAAATGACCAAGGAATGAGAGCTAATAGGGGTGTAGAGGGAGTCAATGGGAATGGAGAGGAAGCCAATGGGGGAGCACCCGACTTCTCGATGATCATTGTCCAACAATTGCAGAACCTCTTACCCGCCATGCTATCTCAGGTTGGTAACTAAAGAAATGCTAGAAATCAAAATGGTAATGTAGTTAATGAGAACATTCAAGAGAACATTGGGAATGTGATAGTAAATGGCAACCGGGTAGGTTGTTCATATAAGGAATTCTTAGCTTGTAACCCTAAGGAATATGATGGTAAAGGAGGTGTTGTAGTTCTTACTCGTTGGATTGAGAAAATGGAGTCTATGCATGATATGAGTGGTTGTTGTATTGACCAAAAAGTGAAATACACTGCTGGTTCATTTATGGGTAAGGCTTTAACGTGGTGGAACTCTTAGATCCGCATGCTAAGTCAGGAAGTTGCTGTTAGTATGTCATGGAATGACTTTATATTTATGATGATAAAAGAGTTTTGTCCTAGTCATGAGATGCAAAAGTTGGAATCTGAGTTGTGGATTCATGCCATGGTCGGGGCAGGCCTTACTGCGTATACTGATAGGTTTCATGAGTTGGCTAGGTCAGTCCCACATTTGGTAACCCCAGAGAGTAGGATGATTGAGAGGTATGTGTATGGCCTTGCTCTATAGATCTGTGGGATGGTGGCAACAACGGAGCCAAAGACTATACAAAAGGTTGTGCAGATTTCTGGTGCACTGACCGATGAGGTTGTAAGAAATGGATCAATTAAGAAGGTTGAGAAAAGAGGAAATGTGGGGGAACCTAGCAAGGATAAGAATGGTAGGGATGATAATAAGAGGACTTGGACTAGGAATTATTTTGCTACTACTGCAAACCTTAGAGGAAGAGAGAATAAGGGTACTTGGCCCAAGTGTACCACTTGCAACTCCTACCATGCACCCAGAGGGCCTTGTCGCACAAGCTTCAACTATAACCGCCTGGGTCATTTGGCAAAGGATTGTAGAGGCATGCCGAGGAATGTGAATCCTGTCAATGCTAGAATCCCAACTGTTATGGCATGTTATGAGTGTGGTAGTACCGACTATGTCAGGTCAGCTTGTCCAAGATTGAATAGGGCACAAGGACTGGAAGAAAATCGTCCCAACCAAGTTGCTGCTAATAACGGGGGTCAGGGTCTTGGAAACCAAAGGAACCAGGCTAGGGGTAGGGCATTGATATGTGAGAAACCACATATCCTTTTTATACCTAAAATGGACCTAAAATGAACAAATTGTGCAAATTATGCTTGTATATTGCTTGTTTTGTCATTTGTGATGTGTAGGTACGGATATTGCAAAAATCACAAGAAAACTGTCAAAACCGGGCAAACACGGACACGAGAAGGAAAAAGTACACAAGAGCCGAAAGTTGCAAGCCAAGGTCAACAAAGGTTAACATTGGTCAACCCACAAAAAGACAACCTTCAAAATACCCAAATAACCCTCAATGTTAAATAAATTTCACAAATAGTCCTTAAGTGACTAACACCGTTAGTCCTCTTTTATTAAGAAAATAACGGTCGTTAGTCTCTTATTAAACCCATTTACCCTTAACCCTTTTAACTGAGCCCATAACTAAAACCGAGCCCAAAACCCATAATAGACCCGGGTCAAACAAGTCAATCAAAAGAAAGAAAAAAAAAGCACGTAAATATTTTACTATTCACCCTCCTTCCTAAATATTACGCTGCACCAATTTCACTTCGCCTAAAGGTTAATTCACCTTTCTAGAAGCAATAAGTGATGCAAGCCATGACGTTCTACACCTGACAACTTGGCAATCTGTGCCAATGATTAGGGAATGATGAGGTGGCAAGAAATCAAGGGCTGTGATTAATCAAAAGAAGCACAAGTTTAAATCAAGGGCTGTGATCAAGGATAGTGAATCCTCTCACACAACTAACACACCAAGGAGCGTCTAAAGGCCTAGATCCTTCCACTGAAGCCTATAAAAGGAGAGCTCCTCACACACGCAGAAGAAAACTAGGAGTAGGAGTAGCTTAGTGTAGATTTAGCTTTTAGCTTATACGTTTTTAGCTTATGTTCTTTAAATTCCATGTAATTTACCTTTTCAAGTATTGTAATCCTTTAAGTTTTCAATAAAATTCAGTTTCATTTAATTTCATGTTTTAATTCAAACTCTTCCTTAATGTAAATCTGTTTAAATACATCATAAGCTCTCTATAAGCTCCATTAAGCTACTCTTACTACTTTATATTGTTATTCTCAGTTAAGCTTTTAAAAGCTTAACTGAGCTTTGTTAATGCTTTATTACCTCTCTAAATTTACCTCAACTTGAAATGGAAAGGGAAACCATATCTGGATGGGTTTCCAAGACCACACCAGCTTATCATAAGATAAGCTGGAGCTTGTTGATTAGCTCATAAGAGCATTTTATAGCCTTGTTTTGTGTAGAGGTTTCTGTAAGTTTTCATTTTACTTTTTATAGCTTTAATTTTGTATTTTTTTAGCTTAATCTGCTTATTGTTAGCTTATAGTTGTTTAATCTAGCTTAGTATTGCTTATCATGTTTGTTTAATGCTATTTGTATTAAGTTTGTAGTTTAGAATTCATTTTATAAGCTTCTGATATTAAACAGTTAAAAAAAACCAAAAATATTAGCATAGTTAGTTGGCTTATTGATTATGCTTATTTGCTTTTTAAAAACTGTTTATTTTATCTGTTTTAAGCTTTGTATAATCTGGTATTTGCAATTTGTGCTTTATTTCTCAATTTCATAAGCTTAATATGGGTTTTAAGGATTTAAAGGGGTGTTTGGCTTATGGCAGTACTAACTTGAGTTAGTACTGCCCATAGCTTTGTGTTCTTTTAAATCAATTTGAAACTTCATATTTGAGCTTATGAATCTAAGTTTTAAGGTCCTTGTAGGTTTAAATCTTTTTTTATCATATTAGTTAGTAGTTGCTTGAATCTGCTTAAATAAATTCAGATCCTAGTGCATTTTAAGCTCAAATTGGTTATAGCTAAATTAGTTTCTCATTTTGCATTAAGTTTGATGTTTTAAATATGTAGATTTTAGTTCCTTAGGCCTGCACTTTTTGGATTTGAGATTTGGGTCATTAGTGTGCAAACTGCATCAGATAGGATTATAGACAAATAGACCACTTTCAAGATCAATTATCAGAGGGTAGAAGTAGATAATAGCTTTTGATTTTCATAGCACAAGTAGATTTTAGGACAAATTAGTTATATTAGGGCTTATTTTAGTTTAAAAAGCTTATTTGTATATCTGTTTTTGATCTGCAATTTAGCTTTTTGTCTTTTCATTCAAAAACCAAAAGTAAGGTAAAACTGCATAAGCAGCTTTTTCATTAAGCTTTTTCCTTAAGCATTTGATTTTCAAAATAGTTTTTAAAAGCTGTTTTAAGTAGCTTTTAGGTCAAGGTTTTAAGTGGTATAAGCCAAAAGTCCATAAGGATCCTTTTGCTTATCTGAAAATAAGCTCAAAGTTGCACTTAAAGCCTGTTTGGTTAACAGTTTGTACCAAACTGCTTATTTGAGATTTTAAGCTTATAGGCCCTTAGTTTCTGCTTAATTTCTTCTTTAACTAGCTTATTAGGTCAGATTTAAGTAGTTTATAGCTTATTAGGGTCAGTTTTAGCTTATTTAGTCTTTTCATTAAAAAACCAAAAACATAGTTAATCTGTACAAGTAGCCTTTTCAGTTAGCTTTTTAAGTACTTATTTGAATTTCAAAATGCATTTTGTTTCTAGTTTTAAGTAGCTTTTTAACTAGTCTTTAAGATTGTATAAGCTAGAAAGCCATAAGGTTCCATTTTCTTAGTTGAAAATAAGCTCAAAAAGTGCTTAACAGCCTGTTTGGCAAACAATTTTAGTATAAGTGTTTTTAGGATTTTCAGCTTATGGCTTATCCATTTTGCTTATTTCTAGTTCAGTTTAGCTTATTAGATTAGTTTTAGGATAGTGACGGCTTATTTAGTTATAGATATAGCTTATATCCGTTTTTAGCTTATCAAGTTTTGATAAAATACTAGTTAAGCATTATGTCTGTTTAATAAGTTGTTTTCAGCTTAATTTTGATTTTTTTTTAAAATTGTTTTCATTAAAGTTGTTAGTTTTCTTAAGTTTTACAACTTTGCTTTTCAAAGTTTTAGCAAAATAAAAAAAAGGGGAAGAGGGGAAATTGTGGGTGAGCAGGACTCGAACCCACAACCTCTACCCTCCTCAACCCTTTTTATAACACAACACACAACACACTCACCACTGCGCCCTTGGGACTTTTACGTCCTAGGGTGGGTTTTTAATTCTTTTACCACCTTTTTGAGTTTTAGTTATAAAAAGCACTTCGAGTGCTATAAAGCTTTTTCTCGGCTTATTGAGGTTATCACTTTAGGATTTTATATTTTTCTTGCATTATGCTTATCATAAGCTACTTTTAGTAATTTTTTTAGATTTTTAATTCAACGTTTAGTATTTTTAATCATTTATTTTCATTAAAAACTTTAAAAAATCATAAAAAATAGAAAAAAAATCAAAAAAATAAAATTCTTTTTTATAAAATTTTCTTTTATCATATTTTAGGCTTAGGTTTGAAATTTACTTTCGTAGGGTTAAAAATTTATAATTTCACTTTTTAAAGAACGGGATTTGATTCCCGTTCTCGTTTTCTTCGTTTTTAACTTTACGCGCCCTCGGTTTAGGATTTCCTTAGCTTTTTCTTACAAGTTAGTAATTAGGATTAGGAAAAGTTTAAAAAATCATTTTTAGGTTTAATTTAGGTTTTAATTGTCGCGTTTCTTTAATTCCCGTTTACGTTTTAATGCTTACGTGTTTAATTTTCATTTCTTGTTTACTTGTTTTCGTGCATTTATCTACTTGTCATTTATATTTAGTAGGATTTAGAAAACCCAAATCAAAAATCTTTAAAACCATTCAAAACGCGCGATCACGGACTTAACCGATTTTCAATTCACGCTTCGTTTTACACTTTTATTTTCTTTTATTTTAATATTAAAAATAACCATTTGTTAATCGTTGTTACGGCTCACCTTTAGATTACGTGCTATAAGGGAAGTTTAAGGCGGGTTTGATCAACATCACCCAAAAGGAGAAGGGTTATTCTAAATAGCGCCTCGCGTTTACCAACTCCTCCGCTTTCTTGTACGTATTTTTAGAGAGCTACCGTGCACGTTTAACTTTCGGTTACCAAAAATATTTTTTCTTTCTTATTTTAATTTCTTTTCTCATATATTATTATTTTTTTTAAATCTAAAAATATTCTTCTTTATCCTCTTATTCGTTTAATTCTTATCTTCTTTATCCTCTTATCCGTTTAATTCTTTGACATGTCTTCGTATAACCAATTTGGTTGTTCATATTGTGGAGGTTCGTTTAATAGTGGAAACTGTCCGAGCTGTAGTAGTATAGGATCCGGAAATGAGTTTGTCTATGACCCAAATCCTTATTCTTATAATGAAACACCGAACTTCTTCAACCAACCTCCACAATACCAATACGAGACATACTCGTGTGAATTTTGTGGAGGGAACTCTCATCCGGGCTTTGATTGTCAAACAGGGAACACACCCGTCTTTGATCAGGGTCCCTGTTACAATCAAGACTTTGGATTTAACCAACCTCTACATTATTTTCCGAGTCAACCACAACAATTTCCTTGTGAAAATTACGGGGTTCTTCATGAAAATTTTCAGTGTCAACCGATGAACCAAAATTATGATCCTAATTTTTGTTATAATCCAATTTATTCTGGTTTTGACCAATATCAACCCCCGCAGTTTCCCGTAATTCATCATCCTCCTCAAGCAACGGATACGGAAATGTTGCAAGCTAGAGAAAACTTAATGGAAACTATTCAAGCCTTTTTAAAGGAGTATGATCATATACCTCCTGAAGAAAAGTGCATGGCTTTATTGCTAGCTGAGGAGAGATTTCTTAAAATTAAGCAAGCTATGGAAGAAGAGCAGAATCAACCTGAAGTTATGCAAGAATTGCTACTTAAGCTTATGAAAGATTTGCAAATTCTTAAAGGAATTCAACTAAAACAGGCAGAGCAGGAGGAGCCGGCAGCTCAAAATTTTCTTATAAATTTGAATTTTCCTATGGCTGATGATGATGAGTATACTGTTATATATAGAAAGCCTAAAGCAATCACACCAGACTTACCGATCGAGGAGCCCGATAACTCTCTAAGTATGGGGGACGAGCATCTTAACACTATTCCAGAAACGGAAAAGTCTAGTGTTGAGAACCTTGTCCCAATCCCAAGTGAGTTTAAGGGTATTTCCAAAGATATTTATGATGTGCCATCTTGTGATAATGATCATTCTTATGCTGAATTTGGACTTATTAACTCTTTGCTTAGTCGTGATAATTCGATCACATCTCCTAAGATTGATTTTCTTCCCGAGGAGTTCGTTGGTGAACTCGATTTTATTGATTCAATTTTTCCGGGAATTGATGAAAATGATTTTGATAAAGACGATTGTGATGAAGCTGATTTTGATGAAGAAGAAAGAGAGATTGATATTGATATTTTTCAAATCAAGGACGAAATTCTTTGTGAGAAATTATTAAATGTCAATCTTCTCATTGATAAGATCGAAGCATTGAATCTTACTCCTTCTATTCCTTTTGTGCTCGAATATCCCTCCTCTTCTCCTATTCCCGTTATGGATAGTGATTTTCTTATAGAGGAGATTGATACATTTCTCGTTCTGAAAGACTCGATACTACCGAGTATTGAAAGTGATTTTGACTCGGAAGGGGATATTATTTTTTCCAACGACTTATTTAACGATGATCCTATTCCCGAGTATGAGAGTTTTACCTTCGACATTGAGCCCGATGCACCCGTGATAAACAATTTTGATGAGCTTAATGAAGACGAATGTTTTGACCTAGGGGGAGGTGAGATTGATGTTTCTCAAAATATTGAAGATGACGATTCCTTCACATTTGTCATTCGGACTTTTCTCTCGTATCGCACCTACCCTATGGATTCTCCTTTATTTCTCTCCACCGGGAATGAAGACACCATTTTTGACCCTGGCATCTCCACTTAGAACCGATGGCATCTCATCGGGATGGAACTTTCATGTACTTTAATGTTTATCCAAACATTAATGAAAGCCCGATTGAGATTTTCTTTTCCATTTGCTTTCCCCATGGACAACTTAATGCGGGGATTGAGTCAAGCTAGTGACTCGGTTACCAAAAACAAAGCGCTTCGTGGGAGGCACCCCATGCTTATCCATCTTTCTTCTTTCTTATTTCTAATGTGATGTGAGGAGGCTTGTACTCTTCCGATTCTTGTTGTTTGCGCTTGTGATTGTTTGTAGAATTGACCCAAAATTGTTGAAGACTCTCGTGTTTGGTGTTTTGTCCCGGTCCACTCGAGCTTCCTAGCCTTAGCTTGCCATTAGTTTGGGGAAATCTAATATCCTATATTATTATCGACTAACATTTATCTTTTAGCATACTTGATAAACGGCTTGAGATTTTTGTGATGCTTTTTCCACGCTTGGATTATGCATTCGACTTTTTGAGTTCTTGATAAGTGTAAAATACACATATCTGTTTATACCAAAAATGACCTTAAAATGACCCAAAACAGACTAAAAATGGCAAAAATATACTTGTTTTTGTGTTTTGTGTGTGCAGGTATGGATATAGCAAAAATCACAAGAAAACCGTCAAAAACGGGCAAACACGGACACGAGAACAGAAGAGTGTACAAAAGCCGGAAGCCAAAGTCAACCTTGGTCAATTCTCAGTCAACTTCAGTCAACTATGGGTCAACAAAACTTAACTCACAAAAGGACAAATCCCAAAAGTTTCATTTTTATCCCTCAAGTTTTAAATGTTACACAAATGGTCCTGGAACCTTAATGGGCCTTAAACCTTTATCCTATACCCGAAGCCAAAAATAAAATAAGTCCAAGCCCAAATTCCCTTACCCGGTCCATTACCCTAACCCATTTTCATTCACAATAACTCCAGGGACTTAAACTGCCAATTCTGAAAGTTAATTTTCACTTAGACTTCTATTAAACAAAGACAGGGACCAAAAGTGCAAATACCCCAAACTCATTTACCCTTTTCAGTTGAAAATGGCGCCAAGAACGTGTAACTATTCATCGTCACTCCCAACTTTACCAAGCAGTCAAATCAAGGGGGTTTTCCAAATTGAAGGGTACTATAGATAATTCAAGTGATCACAAACATGATGGCAGGGTTAGATTTGTCAAATCAAGCATTCTAATTGGCTTACTTAAGCAAGGCAGCCACGTGGATATGAGGAAGCACACTAGAATGATGGATTTTACACTTCACATGCTCTCATAAGAAGCACAAATGTCTCTATCACGGATTGCCACGCTGGCAATCCGTGTGAGTTCATTTGTGATCCAAGGGTTGAAAATTGTTATCCAATGATTGGAAGTTGATCAAGGGATGAGAGGAGAGGAGCGTCTAACAGACTCCTACTCCTAGAAGCTTCCTCAGATTGCTATAAATAGCACACTATCACACACACATTGTATCATCTTCCTTTTCTGTTTTTACTTAGTTGTAATTTTTAAGCTTAATGTAATTTTTTTTAATCTCTTGTAATTTTCCTTTCAATCATGTAATAAGCTTTTTAGTTAATAAAATCTATTTTATATAATCTGTCATACTTGTTTTTACTCTTAAGTCTTAAATAAGCTAATGTGTCTTCTATATTCATAAGCTCTTATCAGCTCTCATCAGCTCTCTCAAGTCTATAAGCTTGAGATTGAGCTTGTTAATTCAAGCTTTAATCATACTTAAACCTTCTAATCAGCTAAGCATAACTACCTTTACTTTTTGGATTATAAGCTTTGGAAGGGGATCTAAAAATGGAAGGGATCCCATGGACTTATACTAGCTTATCCATTTGGATAAGCTAGAGCTTGTAGCTGTTTAATTAAGCTTCTGTTTAGCTGAAGCTGAAGTAAGATCTCATTTAATTTCCTTTGTTTTCAATTATAGCTTAAATTTTGCTTAATAGTGTAGATCTGCTTATTGCTTATTCTAGTTGCTTAATTGTGCTTTTAATAACCTCTTTGTGCTTATTAGTTATAAATTGTTATTTGCTTTCAGCTTAATTAGTTAAAATCATAGTTTACTTTATAATCTGTCTTAAAATTATAAAAAACCAAAAATATAGTTAGAATAGTTGTAGATCTTAAGTTTAGTTTAAGTGATTGTTGATTTATGATTATTAGGGGTAATATAAGCTTTATGATATCTGGTATTAAGGTCTTATTCATTAGATTTTCATCTTAGTTGCTTAATCAAATTCTGCCAGTATATTAAGGAGTGTTTGGAATAGGCTAATTTGACCATCAAAAGTCAAAGGGACTTGTGTTCATTGCTTAGGACAGTTTTATCTTTACTTATAATCATTAGGAAAGGAGTTTTCAGAATTTAGATTTTAAAATTGAACAAGTTAGGATTTAATTTAGAAGTGTCAGCACCAGGGGAGCTTAAGCTTTTGTAGATCTTTGAAAATTTTAATCTAAGCTGTTTAGGCTTGGTTTGTGTTTATACCTTGTTCAAGCACACTCAAATAGATTGTATACTGCAGGTTATCCCTTAAGGATACCTGCATTTCTGTCTTTGCTCATAGTTAATTACACCAGTAGGATTAACCTTTGGTTAATACTGTTGGATTTTCAAATCAAGTTTAGGATAGCTCTCATTAAATTTAGTCTTTTAAATTCTTCTAGCTGTTAGTCAACATATAGCTTAGTTTAGATTAGGCCTTAATTTTCATTTCCTAGCTTATTTGCCTAGGTAAAATTGCTCTTTAAGTTTTCAAAAATCTCTCAAAAAGGTCAAAAACAGTAGAATCTTTCTTTAGTTTGCAATTCTTGATTTCTGGCTTTGAGTGGTTGTTTTTATAATCTATGTTAGTAGTTAGTTAGTAGATAGATAAGTCTTCATAAGCTTGGTATCTGTCTTGGCTTATTTAGCAATTGAGCTTTGCTTAATCTTGAGCTCTTTGTGCTTGTTTGCCTATTTGATAATCAAATTTAGAAGTCTTTTAGTGTTTTATGTATAAGTAGCTTATTAAATCTAGTTAGTAGACATCTTAAGGTTTCAAAAGCAGTTTTTAGTTTTAAATTTAAGCTTAATTTGAAGCTTGTGCAAGCTTTTAAGTCAAAATAAGCAAAAGTTGGCCCAAAAGCCTTCTTACTGATCTGTTGGTTTCAAAAGCTTTTTAAAAAGCTTATTTCTCACTTTGAGCTTATTGTCCCTTAATTAAAAGTGCTTAAAAGTTCATTTTATAGCTTTGTACTCTTGTTTTTCAAAAATAAAAAAATTGCAAAAAAATGGGGTTTGCCAGACTTGAACCCACGACCTCAATGATAAATGCCCAATGCCTTAACCCTTTGCTTCAATAGCTCATCCATTCATCCTCTTCCTTATTTAATACTAGTAGTCTTTTTCATTTCCTTTTTATTTTATAAGCCGTAGCTTAGAATAGCTTATTTACATGCGTTAAACTACTTATTTCTCAGGCTTATTCGTTTAGCTTTTGGCTTCTTCTTATTTTTCCTTTGTAGATGCTAGCATTCAGGATTTATCCTGAATTTTTCAAAATTTTCTAGTTAATATTTTAATTTTAATCATTTTTCTTATCTTTAAATTTTCGAAATTACATTAAAAATAGAAAAAAGTTTTATAAAATTACAAAAAAAATAGTTTTTAGTTTTATAAAAATTAGCTTTAGTTTTACATTAAGAAAAATCATTTTCAACCTTTTTAGATTTAAATTTTCATTTTTTGAGTTTTTATTTTTAATTTTAAAAATAGGATTTTAACTTTAAAAATAGTTAAAACTAGTTTTCTGAGTTTTTATGTTATTTTAGACTTTTCTAAGTTTAAAAATCATTTTTCTCAATTTTCAGGACTTAATTTGCTATTTTTTAGGATTTAATTAGATTAAATTAGTTTTTAATTCATAATAAATTCAAAAATATTCAAAAAAATATTTTTCTTTTTCTTAAAATTTTCTTTTGTCCTACTTTAGGTTTAGAAATTTAGTTTGCATTTTTAGGAGTTAGTTTTCCCTTAATTGCTTTTTAGTCGCGTTTTATTTGTTTCCCGTTAATTGCTTAAGTGTTTAATTGCTTTTAATTGTTCATTTTAATTGTTGCTTTTATTTAGTAGTCATAGATACTAAAAAAATATCCTTTCTCTTATTCAAATCATATCCGAGCTAAAACGAGGTTTCAATTACGCAAGTCGTTGGGGAAACGACCCGGGTGATCATACTTCCCGGTTAAATATACGTATTATATACTATATATAACTTTTAGAGTGAGATTTTCTTAAGGGAGACTTTAGGAAAGTTCTTAATTTCTCTTTTGGAATATATTATCATATATATTTTATTGCGTATCAGAGTTCCATCTCCAAAGTTGATAATGGCTTTGGCAAGCTTAAGAAAAGATTGCCCAAAATCACACAAGTTTCCACATCATCTTCCTCAAAATTAAGAATAAAGTCAACAAAGTACAACTCTCCTTTTAAAGAGACAATTAACTTTCGGTCTACAACTTTATCTCCATTCTTCATAACCTCATAATTCAAACCAAGCTTAATTGAAAATTAATTTGAAAGCAAGTTTTTCTCATATTCCAAATCAGTCACACCATCAAAAGCATCCAACCCCTCCACAAAACATGGGGTTATATACCGTTCATACACTTCTTCATTTTCCATCCTATGGAACGTGTAAGCTTTTGTTTCTTTCTTTTTTCCACTATTGGCCATGTCCAAATAATCAGGGCCACTCCATTCTCCATCACTTTCGATCATATCATTGAGAGTCACATTTTGATTCTTGTTAATGCACAATCGTCCTAAGCTTGTATGAGGGTCCATTTCTAACTTTTGACAAAACAACATCAAAGTAAACATTAGTATGTTAGTCCTAATAAAACTAAATGATATTTTGCAGTCAAGTATCATCAATAAATATTGTAGGTCAATAAACGGATCGGTTTTAGCATAACAAACAAGATTTTAAGGTACTCTGAAGTTCTAGGTGAAAAAGTGTTGCCCGCACTTTTAAAAAAGTGCGGCGTACTTGGCCTGAGGTTTTGAAAAAAATCGCGACAACTGGCGCACTTAGGAAAAAGTGCGCCGTACTTAGGCATTTTTCAGTTTTATTTTTTGTAAAATATATATCCTGTTTAGCAATGATTGTAAACACGTATTTAAGATTAAGTTTATCATAAACAACATCAATAAGCATCATTATCACAGTAAATATCACAAAAATCATTGTGAAGCAAATTTCATCATGATTTTTCATTTTTACTTTAATACGGTTTTTATAATTTGTGAGCGTGTTCATATACTCAATTAGCATATATAAGAAGATAATAATCATAGCAAAACAACAAGATTCACTCAGGAGCAATTCATAAGTTATGTAGCAAATTCGTTCATGAATCACAGATTTTTTTGATTTTTAGTTTTATACGTTTTTATCAACTCCAAACATTTGAAGATATTTATAAAACAGTAAGCAGAAGATAAGGATAACATAAACATTGATAACAATCAATTTAATCATAACAAGATAAAAAAAGAAAATATATTGGTTCTTTGATTTTAATATATGAAATATACAAATGCATAAACCCAACTAGCAAGATCATAAAGAAGGTAATTCTCAGGTTCTCAGCAGTGAACTTAGAAAATTACAAGTTTTGGTGGTTGTTTGGATTCAAAACAGAGATCATTGTTTAAAAATTCCCAGAAAGTGCGGCGTACTCTCGTAGAAGCGCGGTGTACTTTCTCTTTTTCTAGAAAATGCGGCGCATAATGTTACAAGTGCGGCGTACTCTCAGTAGCAAAAATGTTTTTTTGGTTCAGTTTGCTAGAAAACTGTACGGCAGGGGTGATGAAATTATGCAAAATACTTAGAAAACTTAAAAGAAACAAAAAACAATCCCCGGCAGCAACGTCAAAAAATTTGATGTGTTATAAAAGCTTTAAATTTATATTAACTAGTTTATCTTATTAAATCACTAACACACGGGAAAAGTATACCATTTCGTTTGTAACTTAGAACAGTAAGACCAGGTCGTTCCATGGGATTGTTGTGCCTTAGAGTTAACATACTTTGCAGAAAACATATTGAGATTGTCACGTTCCAATGACTTAGGTTTTTAAATAAAAGACAAGAACTTCCAAATTAATGGTTTTGTAAACAAGGTGATTAAAACATGTTTGTTTAGGCTGAGAAACATGTAGATAAACATATACACGGATAGCGATGCACACACAAACAAAGCATGTAGACAAAAAATGATGGGTAATCAATCAAACAAATATCTATTCAATATGATAAGAAATCCTTTTGGCCTTTAATTCTCAACATACCAAATGCATCAAGATAGGTTTGTGGTTGATAATATAAAAATCATATTCTCTTAATCAAGTTCATTAGACATGAGATTAAGCATTAAACATTATTATACTTAGGTTGATCATAGTCTTATTAACCAATTCTCACAATGTTAACACCGAATTGCATATTGACAAACAACGCGAAATTCAATCAAAGCAATAGATCCTTGAGACCCAATTCTATTACAATGATAAATCAAACAAGTCTCAATGATCTTAGCATAACAATATTGATCATACAATTCATATCATCACAAGCATATATCCATAATATATATATTTACATCACATATTCCAATTTGCCGAAACAAACTTAATAAGACTACTCCATAATAACAGGAATGACATACATAACAATCATATAAAATCTAGAAAACTTCATATTAAAAGGTTATAGGATTTATACCAAGTGATTACAAGTTCAACAATTCGACACTTAATTTTCCCAAACGAAAACTATATTATACCCAAGTAACTAATTCCAACCAACAACTCCTATGTCACAGAAGCTAAATAACTAGAAAAGCAACTCCAAATTCGTCCAAGTATGGCTATCACAAGAGAGATAGGATGAACTTGATGCTAGTTCATCCTACTTGGCAATTTCTTTCTTTTGATTCTTGATTGAGTTCTATATGAATTCTCCAGGCATTGGGTCTGTTATATAGACTTTAGAAGAGCTCCAAAACATGGAGTAGAAGGGTTGAAAGAAAATGATAAGTCCCCAATGAATGCAAGGAGTAATGGCAATGATTTTGTAACTGCATGTCAGAAGTACGTTGCACTTCTTCAGAAGTGCGCCGTACTTAACCTTGAATTAAATTGCAAATGCCCGCTCAACAAGTACGCCGCACTTCCTTAGAAGTGCGCCACACTTGGGGTCTTTTTCTTTAATTTCTCTCTAAGTCCTTCTTATAAACGGTCGTGAACGTATCTAGCGAACAATCTTCACATTTCCTGTCCTTCTCGCCTTGTTTAGTCCTACAATAACTATTACTCAAATTAGTATCTAAAGACGTAATTATTTATATATTTATATAGATAAATAGCATATTAGTAAGGGATATTTTATGTATATTCAGAGCGTTATCATAGTTTTTAAATCAAAAAATTAGTTTCATAGTTTAATTAACGGTACTTATCAACTTAGGAACCATAAATATATCTTATACGCAACCTATAAAATCATACAACAGTTAAGAAATCAAAAATAAAAAGACTAACAATGCCTTACCAATCGCAAACATGATATGACTACTGTCGGTCAGACATTGTTGCCGCTATAAAACGCAGCTGCAACCGGATGACAAAGTCATCAAATCCAAGCACTTATCACCAAAGCTAGACGCAGAAAGAATACTAATGATATAAATATTAAACTATATCGCCATAAACAGACTCGTACCAGTCTAAAGCGTTGGCGATAACATTAAGGTAAAACCATGACCAAACCAAACTCAAATATTATGAATAATGATTACGGCAGTAATTGCATACGCCTTTCCATCAACTATACCAATTAATTCCTACCTGTCTATAGATTCCACAACAGTTGAAATTAAGCAATTGCTCCCAAACCATTTTTGCAAAATATTCTTTGATTGTATAAATTTCAAAGTGCACGACATGCAATAACTTTGCTATAAAAACACATTTAAGTTACTTTTAAAAACAGTTTGTGTGGCTAAATATAAACTAAAATTTAAAAAGTTAGATTATTATGATGACAAGACAAATCTTCAAGAGTCAATGAGTATGTGGTGAAACAGTTGAGTGTGTGGTGAAACAGTTGGCTATCAAATTAACCTAATTTGATTCCATTGATGACCTTATTCCATTTCGTTGCTGATTCCATCTACAACCAAAAAAAATCAAACATTAATGAATAGTTAGTATTACAGCCGAAAATAACAACATGTAAGTGGCTATAAAAACATCTTGAAGTTTTTTTGAGAACAAGTTGTGTAAATACAAATGCCTAGAAAAACATTCATTGTTTAAATATAAACATCACCAACAGTCTAAAGTAAATTAATGAAAGCAATAAATATCATACATCTAGGAACCTGTTTAGTCACCACGAATGCTACATCAATTTCTTTCACGCTCCTAATATAAAATCAAAAGCTATACTGATACATGTGGCGCCATCCTACATCAATTTAACCAAGACACACCATAATAACATAGAAGCAATTCTAAACAACACAGGAAATACATCATATCCGTAATCTTTCACATTTAAAACATAATCAGACTTACAACAATCAACAATGACAAAAAACATGCCATTAATAAAGGTTAAAGAACATAAACCGTAGCTTCAACCTCTAGCGATTTAATCAAACCCCAAAAACTGATGATGATATCTTTTGGGGTTAAGATTATAAGTCTTTAATTAAAAAATGGCTAAGATTTATGGATGTGTATTTCTGTTTGTTTAGTTGTTTTGATATCCTTTATACTCTGATATGCCATTCTTTGCGATGAATTTTTGCGTTTCTGTAAACTGTTGTCATAGGTGCTTTGTTCTAGCCTTTAAAGGCTGATGTTTGCCTCAAAATTGTGAGACCCCCAAAATGCGGAATATAATCGGGTCGTGGGTCAAGGGGGTACCACGTCATCATACAAGACTCTAGG
>BQNB010082464.1:4494-19106 GCA_026074375.1 Tanacetum coccineum
AAAAGGTATGCTACGTAAAGGTTTTACGTAAAATACGAAAAATGCACGTAACACGAAAAATAAAAACGAATGTAATAAAATTATTTCTATGGCATTTTGAAAATATAAGCGTTGATGCTTAACGTAGAATTCGCCAGTTCTTTGTAAATGTCGCGTAAATTACAAATGTAAGCCCTAATTCTCCCGGTTAGTCGTGAGTTCATATCTCAACATAAAAATGAAAAATATAATTAATACTCGAGAATAAAACAACGACCTGAAATTGACGGATTGTCACATCATTATACGGATGGAAATAATTATATGATTTTGGCATAAGTTGGGGAACCCTTGTATTACGCTTGGAAACGGTTCAAAGAGTTACTTTTCAAATGTTCAGAACATAAACTAAACGAGCATGAACAGCTACAAATTTTCTATCAAGATCTGGACGTGGAAACTAGGCAGGTATTAGATTTCAAAGGACCAATTCCCAAGATGATACTATCACAAGGACTTGAAGCTATTACGGAATTAGCAGGACATTTATTTGTATGGCATAATGGAGATGATGTGAAAAAGGAGCCTGAAATCAAGGAAATAAACGCTATATTCGAACAGATAACAGATTTTGAACAAAACATAAAATTCGTAACTGAAGAAGTTCGAATGGCACAACATATATTCGATACCCCGATTGAAGAAAGGGTCACAAATCTGGAAGAAACTCTAAACAATTTCATCAAAGAGACTAATAGAAAACAAAGAGAAAATGAAAGTCTCATCTGGGATATAAAGAAGGGTTATGAACGGGCTTTTAAGGCACAAGCATCGTCCATAAAAAATCTAGAAGTACAAGTTGGAAAGATCATAGAAATAGTTCAAAACATGAGTTCTGGTAGTTTACCTAGTGCCACTGAAAAAATCCACGAGGATTAGCACATGCCATAACTACCATAAGCGGTTTGAATTTTAAACCTCCACTAAACCCTTTCGATGACTCTAAAACTTCTAGTAATGAGCAAGAAATGTCATACAAATAGGAGGAAGTAGAAGTCGAGAAGACTGTTGAGGAAGTAGAAGTACAAAAGAGGGTAGTTGAATCTTTTGTTCCACCTATTCCATTTCCAGGAAGGCTAAAAAAAGAGAAAGAAAGAGAGCAGTTTAGAAAGTTTCTTAAGAATCTTCAACAACTCACCATAAACATACCGTTTGTGGAAGCATTGGAACAAACGCCCAAATATGCTAAGTTCATAAAGGATCTTCTCACTAACAAGGCAAAATTCAAAGAAACTTCCAAGGTCACATTAAATGAGAGATGCTCTGTAGTACTTCTCAACAAAATACCTCTCAAAGAGAGAGACCCAGTGAGTTTTACTATACCTTGTGCTAATGGAAAAAATGTAATAGATAAAGCCCTTGCTAACCTGGGGGCAAGTATTAGCCTTATGCCCTATTCTATGTTCGTCAGGTTAGATCTAGGAGAGCTAAAACCTACCCGCATGTGCATTGAGCTAGCCAACAGATCAACCCAATATCCGAAAGGAATCGCTGAAAATTTCATTGTGCAAATTGATAAATTTGGTTTTCTGGTTGATTTTGTTATCGTAGATATAGAAGAAGACTCTAGAGTCCTTATTATTCTAGGACGACCATTCTTGGCAACTGCTCACGCCATGATAGATGTTTTTAATAAGAAAAGTTATTTAGAAGTAGGAAATGAGAAAGTCACTTTGGACATTGAGAGATCAATGAAATTTTCTACTTCTGCTGATAACACTTGTCATTCTTTTGATTTGATAGATCTAACCATTCATGACCATGTGCAGGAAACCCTTCGTAAAGATCAACTAGACTCATTTCTGCTCAGACCTGTCGAAGGATATGAACCCAACAATGATGAAATCAGGAGTAGTGCTGGAGATGAGCTACGGCGTAGCTTGGAGACATTAGCTACGGCGCAGCCGGGTTATGGCCTCAACAATCTGGAGTCAGAATTTAACAAAACACCGACGCTTTTTGCTGCAAGCGTGACAACCGAGGAAAAATAGATTCCAAAGCTTAAGGAATTACCATCCCACTTAGAATATGCTTTCTTAGAAGAAAAACCTGAATTTCTGGTTATCATCTCTTCGCTCCTGTCCAAACATGAAAAGGTATTGCTTTTAGATGTTCTTACGAAGCATAAGATTGTCCTGGCATGGAAGGTCCTGGATATTAAGGGGATCATCCTATCATTTTTCACGCATAAAATTCTCATGGAAGATAATTATAAGCATGTTGTTCAACCTCAACGAAGGTTTAACCCCAAAGTGCAAGACTTGGTAAAAGAGGAGATTGTTAAGCTGTAGATGAGGTGTCATTTTATACACTTTTTAGGGTCATTTAACCTCATAAATCATGCAAATATCTCTAAAATATGTGCTTAATCGTTTCTTTTTGTATTTTTAGCACTTGGATGACATTTGGAGAAAATACACGTGACTTGGGCTCATTTAGAGAGAAACGAACGAGATTACAACTCTGCACCAAAGTTGAAGAAGAAAAGGGCATACAGACCCTGGAGACAGCGTCATAATACTTATAACGGCGTCAGACCATCAAAGAGACGACGTTAAAGAAATCAAGATGGCGTTAGGACTTAACCGACATAGTGAAACCCTAGAAGATTCGGCGAAGCGACGGCGTCAGGATTACAAAGCGACGCCGTCGCAGTCATTTTTCTATATATACAAACTCATAATTAGGGTGTTAAAGTGTGGAACTTATGGGATACGATAGTCATTATTAGAGTACGATTTGTAGCAGCTTTTAGGTCGTTTTTAGGGTTCTCAAACCCCTTTTATAACCACCTAAACTCCATGTTTTGATCAGTGAAGTTCCTTATCCTTTAATCTTTTAATATGTCTATGTGTTGTCTGATTAATTACTGTTCTTCGCTTCTTCTTAACATTCAAGGCTAGATCTTATAGTGTTTTCTTATGATTGCATGTGAATTAGTTTGTATATCCTTTTAATATTGCTTCTTGTTGATGGGTGTGCGCATTAGGCTCTAGAAAACTAGCTTCTTAATTGCTTGTGAAGACATCTAAGGAAACATGACTGTGTAGAAAAGATTCCATCGGTAACAGTCTTCATACGACCTTACCCATCTATGGTTAATCACCTTTTAAGTATTTTAATGCATGTAATGTACTCTTAAGGGCCTTGTAATGGTCTTCATACTACCTTACTTATGTGTTGCCTTAACGGAATATTACGTAGACGTCGGGTTCGTGTAATTCATTCATGACTTAGGAAATACTTACACATCGCATCACAAGTGTTACAAAGCAATAGAATTTGGAGAAGCAAACTAAGGATCATGCATGATTAAGTAAACACATTTATTTACCTATACGAGTTTCCACACATTAGTTTAGATTTAATTTTAGTTATTTTGTTTAATTAGCTTAAAATAAAACCCCCTTTAAACCGAGATTTTACCTGCTTTCTTAAAAATATAAAAACACAAAAATAATCTTCTTTCAATCCTTAGACCTTAGTTACGTTTAGTTCAAACCTTCCCAACTTATTCCCCTAGAGAACGATAACAACCCCCCGAGTCTTACCTTACTACACTACAACGGTTATGTACTATGCCTAGGGAGTTGTAAAACCTGGTGTGTTTATAACGACTGTATCAAGTTTTTGGCACCGCTGCGTAGGGAATAGTTAGGTTTCGAATTTAATTTGCTTAGGTCTACTCACTTGATTCATATCAAGTGAGGTTTTTATTTTCTGTCAATTAGCTTTCTCAGAGTCTATCTTTTCTTCATGTATTTGTTGGTAGTTTTATAATCAAGTTCCCATAATGGATAACACCGACCCACCATCGCCACATGATCCATCAATCTCATTAATCGTAGAAAAAGTCCGTAAGCTTAATTCGTTCCTTGAATCATTAAACTTAGTTCCCCCATCATCTAATACACAATTTGATTGTACAAAAGAGAATGATGGAGACATAATGTTTGTTGAAATAATTAAAAAGTATGATGATTCTAGCGAAGAAGAGTCAGAGAGGGACGGAAATGCAATAACAAGAGAGGAATTAGAAGTAAAGTACTTTGACATATTTCCAACTAGGAGCGAATTAACATATCATAAGTACTTAATGTGTGCCCCGATTCCGTCCTTGTTCTTAAGAAACCCCATTATTGTAGGAGGAAGTCCTTCGAACCTTAAAATACCATGCATCATAGGACATGTACATATGGAAAAAGCCTACATAGATCTTAATTCCCCCATAAACATCATGACTCGTATGCAATACAATTGGATCATGAGGAGACAACTTGAACCTAAGGAAGATACTCAGGGTATTAAAGGAATAAGTAACTTCACAGAGAGAATTAGAGGGATGCATATCTTCGTAGAAAACTTCACTTATGTTTCGGATTTCATGATCGTTGAGGATATTAGTTCAATTATAGACCCTAGGTTGTCAAAAGTAGTACTAGGTAAGCCTTTTGTTGAAATATCCAACATGACTCATGAGTTATGGGGGATATACAAGGGTTAGAAAACCTTAAAAATCATCTAAAAAAGTTGCTACAAAGTATAGGTTCGTTCCCCACAGTTTTCCACACAAAAACATAAAAATAGGGTTTGTATATATATGGATATGTCGCGACGACGTCACTTGTTTATTATGACGTCGTCAACCCGTAGAATCTTCTTTGGGCTTCTCAGAGTATGCTACTTTGACGTCGTCATAAAAGTTTTTGACGTCGTCTCTTGAATACTTTGACGTCGTCACAAGAGATTGTGACGCCGTCTCCACACACTGTATGCCAAATCTTGATCATCTTCGTATAGAGTTGCAATCCTGTCCCGTTTCTTCCCAAATTGAGTCCAAGTCACGTGTATTTTCTTCAAATGCCTTCCAAATGCTAAAATGACAAAAAGAAACGATTAAGCATGATAAATGAGGATATTTTCATGATTTCGGAGGTTATTAATCCCGAAAAAGTGTATAATGACACCTCATCAAATACCCTTACACTTGGGATTTGCTTGTCCTCAAGCAAATGAGCTTTTCTACCTAGTAAATAGCAAAGTCGGGGGCATTTAACCTACTCAATAAAGATTATTTATGGCATAACCAATTAGACTTCGTAATTAAAAGCACGTAAATTATACACTAGCACCTCACATAAGTGTTTGGATTATCTCGTTCTCTCGGGTGTAATAATGAATTATAACAAGAATAAATTACACGTTTCGTCCTTATGGTTTATACCAAATAATACTTTTAGTCTTTATTCGATTTTAAGTACACCAATCGTCCCTAATTTTCAAACTAATTGCATTGATGGTCCATATTTTGTCAAAATAGGGACCAACTGTGTAATAAATTTGTTTGAAATATTTTACACGGATAGTCCCTGTTTTCCATAATAAGGACTATCAATGAAACATGTTTGATAAAATAAGGATTATCTATGTAATTAAAATCAAATAGGGACGAAACGTGTAATCTGGGTAAACCATAGGGACGAAACGTGTAATTTATCCTTATAACAATATAGGAAACGGGAAAATAAACCTCACTACTTGTCATAGTATATAAATTACCATAAGCTTGATAAAGGATCAAAACCTCCACTACTTTGGCGTAAACACCTAGATATTACTATCAAAGAGCTCTTTTAAAGGGTTGTAACGTTAGGTGTAGGGTAAAGGAAACACGGTTGGGGGATATTAGGGGAATTTTGACTGGTGGCAAGCTAATTACCTATAAGAATGCATGTAAAAGGCGTTGCTAAGCCAAGACTCGACGAAACTAGGACAAATATACACAACTCTACATCAAACTCTTTTTTTTTACTCTTTCTTGAACATAAACATTAGCAAGATGGCAGCCCGAATTTTCTAACATATTTTTTTGCTTCTTTTTCATTTTTTCTATAATATATTTTTATTTTTTTATTTGTATTTTTATACATTTTTGCCCTGCCATCTGCTGAAACACTAATACTATACATGACTTGGGGTTTATAATTGCACCCCTACACTTGAGTTTCCATGATAACTCAATAATAAACTAATTAATGACCCGAATTAGGAGGATCAATAAACATGGAGTGTATTAAGTACGCACGGAGGCAATAATTCTGACTTTCTTCCTCATTTCTCCAAATAATGAAAAACTACCATGAATCCCAATCGTCTCAAAATTGTATACACTAATAATGACTCGACTTAGAAACCATGTACTCAAGTAAATAATTAACTGTGGTTTAACAAATATGATAACAATAATGTACTAAAAATGAGTACCTACAAGGAAGGCTAAGGTGATTTGGGTGTAACATTTTTGGTGGGGTGTAAACAATGCTCTTCATTAATAATTCGGAATCCACCAGAAAATTATGAGAATCGCGAAAAGGATAGGCTCAGAGGGGTGTAATGAGTGCATATCAAGGGTGTGAGGGTAGTTATATGATCAAGGAGATCATCATAACCATATCAAACAAAGGCTAAAAACAAGGGTTATCCTAATGCCTCTTATCACTTAGTAAATTCTAATCACACGAATGCTATCTCACTAGCAGTTTCGGGATGAATCGCTAAAGCAAGTTCTAAAATTTATAATACTACCGGTACACTCTCATAAGCATTAAAAATGAATGTCTTTATTCCTAAAGATCTAAGGGCGAACCTCACATTTTTGGGGGTGGAATTTTTGAGTTGTAGGGTTTTTATGCTAGTCAAATAATTCATATCCATGAGACGTTTCTAATACTACAGTTTCACCAATATATGCCATATTTTTTAAAAATTTTGGGCTAAAATTACCGTCCTAAACTATGTTTCGGTATATTACACATCTTTTTAAAGACAAAGCAAATGCAATTGAATGAATAGTTTCTAAGGCTTTTATTTTCCCCTTACACTTATTTTGAACATTGTCTCCAATGTTCTATGAGTACCCGAAAACGAATAAAGGGAAAATAAGAAAAGCGAGAGAAACTAATACTCCCCTGGTTTTGCTCAATATTGGAGAAGAAAAAAGATACACCGGCTAAATTGTCATCCAAGAATCGTCCAAGTGAAAATCCAAAGAGCTTTCGGACTCTCCTTATCTAATATAACCTAAAAATGAAAGACAAAAAAACAACTATACCAAGCGTAAAATTCTACGGGAAATTATATACAACCCTATTAATCATGAAATAAAATCCTAAGAAAGCAATAAAGATGGAATGTATGTACTAATGTAATCGTGGCTTTCGGCAAAAGTTAGAAAAATTAAAAGATTTGGAAATTAAACAAAAATAACTTTTTTTCAAAAATTTAGAAAAACAAAAATTTCTTAAGTGCTACAGCGGTGACGTAATTCCTGACGTCGTCTCCACGCACTGTGAAAATTTATTTCTTAGTTTCTTGGAAAATTTTCTGTAAACATGTCCCATTAATGATTTTCTAGAAAAAAATTAATGCATAAGGCACAAAAACGGTTAGTGCAAACATATGACTCAAAACAAACAATAAAACATAAAAGTGTGAATTAATCTAAAATTATTTATTCTTCATGTTTGAAATTGGTTCTTATAATTCGGATATTTTTCCTACACTTATTTCATGCAAAATGCCTTTATTGAAATTAAGACGAGGTTAAAGACAAAACAAAGCATGATCACATATATCAAACATATAAGAACAAATAATAAAGATAAAAATACACGCCATTCCTAAAATGCATAAAATAAAAGATTGGGTTGCCTCCCAATAAGCGCTTCTCTTTATTAACGAGTCTTCTAGCTAGACTCAGAGTCATACTCCTTGCGTGACTCCGTCAATGCTCACATATCCACGGGTGAGCCATTCTTTCATATCCTTATCAATTTGCTATTCGGGACCTAGATTTAAGCAATTCTTGTACATCAACTTATTTTTTTCATGGAAATACCTAAGTCCGCTCATTAAATCTCGTAGGCTAAGTAGGTACTAATATAGGTGGGACCTTAATCCAAAAAAGTTTTTAAACCTCGGTCTTATGCGAGGCATCCGAAAGATGTAAGTGTCAAAAATCCTAGTAAATGAAATCAAACCCTTAACACAATCATATTCTAATTGAGTGACAACTCTAAAGGGCCTTCCCATCATAACTTCTAACATATCGCTTACAATAATTCCCCTATGTCCTCTAATACTACGAAATCTGTAACATAGGTGAAACTTTCAACAAACACATAAACATCTCTAACAATAGCTACCAAGTTCCTTCCTGTGCTTTCGAGTCCTTCTACCATTATAGTGTTATAGGCCTTACGCGTAATGACGTTTATTGGTAAAGAGGGATCAAAATAAGCAACAAACTTCCAAAAACCAATCATACATGGGAATGCCAAGTCATCTCTGCAATGCTATTAATTATCCTATTATGGTAAAAAAAATCCTGCATTCCCATACTCATCTAATTTATTAAGCACTTCTCCGACATCCAACTCATCATCCTAATCCAAAAGGGAGAAACAAGGGGTGTGTCTATAGATTCATTATCAGATTCTAAGTCATCCATTGCAACCATGTCAGGTGAGTCCATAAAATCATTAAGTAATTGCTTAATGAGGACAGGTGGTGATATTTTTATTTGTGTGTGGTCAATATTCTCAAAACAAGAATCAATCATGGCTGAGATTGCATAGAGCTCATTGAGATCTTAGGTAATCCTAGCGCGGAGTCCGTTTGGTGGGGTGGGTACAAATGGATTCACGTTATCCATAATGAAGACTGCAATAATTAGATACAAAACAAATAACACAAAGAAAAGATAGAACTACGAGAAAGCTACACTAAAAAGAAAAATAAATCTCACTTGATAGGAATCTATTGAGTAGACCAAAGCTAGATAGAATTCAAAACCTAGACTATTCCCCGGCAGCGGCGCCAAAAACTTGATGTGCAGTTGATTGCAAACCGAAGTTTTACAACTCTCCTAGGCAGTGTACCTAACCGTTGTAGTGTAGTATAGGCAAGACTCGAGGGGTTATTATCGTTCTCTAGGGGAATAGTTTGGGTAGACTTGAATTGTATGGTCACGAAGATCTAGAGGTTGAGAGAAGACTATTTTTGTGTTTTTATATTTTATGAAAGCAGTTAAAATCTCAGGTTTGAAGGGGTTTTTGATTAAACTAATTAACTAATCCTAATTCTATATTATTGCTGGAAAAGTAAAGGTGATGGAAAACTCTTATGGTTAAACAAATGTGTTTAGCTAATCATGTACTACTCCTTAGTCGTCGTCTCCAATCTTATTACCCGTCACCCTCGTAATGGAATGTGTAAGTATCCAAATAATTAAACACCTAACCCGGAATCCACCCAAATGGAAAGGTAGTATGAAGACTATTGCGTGGGTATCATCTAACCTAGCCACGTTTCTCTAGACGTCTTCGCTATGCAATTAAAAAGCTTTTCTAAAGCCTAACGCGCACATCATTAACAAGAAGTAATAACAAAAGATTAACAACTAGATTTCATGCAATCATAAGCAAACACAAATTATATTTAGCCAAACATGTTAATTGAAAGTGAAAAACAATTAATCAAATAATACATAGACATGTCGAAAGATTAAAAGGAATAAGAAACTTCACTTCAATTAAACATGGAGTTATGGGGGCTACACAAGGGTCAAAAAACCTAAAAAATTGTCTAAAAACACTACTACAAAATATAGGTTCGTTCCCCCAATTTTTCACACAAAAACATAAAAAATAGGGTTTGTATATATAGGGATTAAGTCGCGACGACGTCGCTTGTTAATTGCGACGTCGTCAACCCGTAGAATCTTCTTTGTGCTTCTCAGATTCGGCTACTTTAACGTCGTCATAAAAGTTTCTAACGTCGTCTCTTGAATACTTTGACGTTGTCACAAGAGATTGTGACAACATTTCCACACACTGTATGCCAAATCTTGATCATCTTCGAGTAGAGTTGTAATCTTGTCCCGTTTCTTCCCAAATTGAGTCCAAGTCATGTGTATTTCCTCTAAATGCCTTCCAAATGCTAAAATGACAAAAATAAATGATTAAGCACGATAAATGAGGATATTTGCATGATCTCGGGGGTTCAATGACCCCGAAAAAGTGAATAAAATGACACCTCATCATGGATCTTCGGACCGGAGTCCGTGGAATGTATATCCGTTTTGCACCAATCGGATGGTGTCGGATCGCATAGGCACCACATTTTCTCCTTTGGGGATCTCAATGGTGTTTCGATAGCCCTCGTGACTTGGTCGGGAATAATCTCTTGAAGTGCGGGGTTGATTTTCGTCTCCCATGATGGTTAACGAAAAGAAAAGGTTACAAAACAAGGGGACGGAAGAAAAGATAGACTACGAGAAATCTAACCTAAAGAGAAAATAAAAATATCATGTGATAGGAATCTCGTGAGTAGACCTAAGCTAGATAGAATCTGAAACCTAGACTATTCCCCGGCAGCGGCGCTAAAAACTTGATGCGGCGGGTTACCACACAAAAGTTTTACATCCCTCCAAGGCAGAGTACCTAACCGTTGTAGTGTAGAATAGGCAAGACTAGGGGGTTATTATCGTTCTCTAGGATAATAGTGAGGTAGGTTCGAATTGTACATTACTAGGGTCTAAATGTTGAGGGAAGAGTATTTTTGCATTTTTATATTTTTAGAAAGCAAGTTAAAATCTCGGGTTTTGAAGAGGGGTTTTTAAACTAAGCTACTAATGTGCTAGACATACTCCAACCGCTAATCTTCCGTATGGCATGTTTCTTACTCGTCTCTATCGACACATCATGGAAGCTTATCCTCATCTTGACAATGGCATTTATGACATTGTTGATCGAGTCAGGCGTCCTCTTTCCCTAAAACAAACTCGACGACCTCGAAGTGATCGTGGCAAGGCACATCATTCCGTATCTTCATCTTCTCATCATCAAGGGAGTATTTCTATTTTGGTGGTTTATTTGCAGCATGCACTATTGAGTTTTATGAGCACCTTTAATCATATAGCATGTAATAAACACATCAAATCATGAAACCAAAGTAGCATGATTAGTTCATTAAATAAAACAACCAAAGGTTTAAATCATCATAGCAAATAAGTATCTAAAGATAACTAATAACCAAGTCTTTCCGAATAAATAGGATAATCACCACACAAGATGTTTAGAACATGCACTAGTCGCGGTTAACAATTGTCCTTAAACACATTTAGCTATCTAGCTAATTTCTCTCCTAAGTCTTCACTTCTTCTTCTTGCTAAACACTCCTTTTAGTGCCTTTCCAAATGATTTAATCCTTTAACGGATACCTCGTGCATTTGTTGCTTTGGTTGAGCAAGGAGGTTTGTCCGAGTGAAGAAGAGTTTCATCGTTTGTTCGGAAGAGAAGGTATTTGGGTAATTTTGGTAAGTTGAGTGAATCAAGGTCCTTCATCAATTGACTTTAAAATGTTTACCCCATTATCCTTACCCCGACAGTATAATCGAATACGTTGTTGCCATGACGCAAAGTCAGCCTTATCAAGCATAGGTGGTCGGGTATCGGAACCGGCACATTGGATGTCCTCTGAAAGATTAGCCATAGTGATTACTTGTGATATGATTAAGTTGATCGATCAATGATTAGTGATTGTATGTTAAAAGTGATGATTGTTTGTTGGATTAGGTGATATGTTGTTTGATTGTGATTTGGTTTGGTTGAATTAATGTTAAACGCAGTGAGGTGTTGTCAAAACGCAATGAAGAATCTTGAGATTTGATCAAAACGCAATGAAGTTTTGTCAAAACGCAGTGAGGTGTTGTCAAAACGCAATGAAGAATCTTGAGATTTGATCAAAACGCAATGAAATCTTGAGACTTGATCAAAACGCAATGGAGTCTTGAGACTTGATCAAAACGCAACCAATTAAAAAATTGGGCAGAGTCTCCCCTAGTCAAAACGCAACGAAAGTCTTCAAAACGCAACCTGTAGTCAAAACGCAATCACCAAAACGCAACCTCAAGGTCAAAACGCAACGATCAAAACGCAACCTCTAATAAGACAAAACGCAGTACAATAGTACTATACAAAACGACAAAACGCAATGTACTTTCTTCACCAAAACGCAACCAAGAATGTCTCAGAAGGTCAAAACGCAACGAAGAAAAATACGAACTTTTTCACCTAAAAATCACCCTTTTGAACGTTTTCACTTGGTTTCTTTTGCACAACTTGGTCCTAGAAGGTTATAACAACTATAACAACACTAACTTTAACATCACAAACATGAAAATCAAAGAGTGTCAAAAATAAGACCATAAACCCTCAAAAACCAAACTTTTGATCTAAACTAACCAAGGAAACGCACACACAATCTAACTAATCATCCCATGTGCTCTGATACCAATTGTAGTATACATGATATCATAACACAAGCAAGAGATGATGGGTTGGCTACTTAATCTTAGAGAGAGAAAGTGATATTTCTAGAGAGAGAAAGTGCAAGATAATGTATTATCACTAAATGAACAACCAACCCCTTCCAATGGCTGGAAGGGGGTTTATATACATGTGTATGTAATCTCTATGGGCTTGGGTATGGGCCTAACACTTGGGTAAAAGACCCGGCCCAATACCGAAAGTCATACGCTTACTTTCTGACTACGAGCTTTGCTATACTAAACAATACACGGGGGTGACCGAGTCTTTTTCATAATCCTAACAAACAATCTTCCCCTTTTTTGATGATTAAAAAATTTAAACTTATTAAATGTAAAATTATTTTTAAACAAGTATTTAGCGAGTTTATTATTTTTGACTTTGACAAAGGTTAAATAGTGTTTGTTTTGACTTAAAAACATGTTTTAAAATGTTAAACCAAACGCCCCTTTATTTTATACCTTTCATAAAATGTATCAATATATATATGAATTATATATTTTGATGACTTATACAAGTTAGTTAAGTGTTTATACGAGTGACAAAACTATAGTGATGGTCATTTCGACTCTAAAAATTGATCCTAAGAAACGAACCAAACACTCCTTTATTTTTATAAAATATTACTCATTGATTTGAAAAATATATACATATGTTTAGATAATCAATACTTGATTATTTTTAACATGTTTTGGCATTAATCGACAATGTGTAAGTTTAGAAATGCATATATGCGAAAGTTCGGCCGTATGTTCATAAGCATACATGTTCTTAAAATTTTTGACTCAATAAGTGTTTTGATTCAATCCTATCAAGGTTGTAGTGTTCCTATGACTACGGGTATCATTGTAGTTATGGAATTCCTAGACCAAAATAAAAAGTATGAAAATAATGAAGAACACCCAATTTTGATTAAGAGCAAAATTGGATGAAATCAAATGAAAAGAATGATGGAAAACTTACAATAGATGTTGTTGATTGTCTTGTTAGTGAAAGCCCCTTGCGAATTTTGGTTAATTAGGCGATTTGAAGATTGGTTTTTGAAGGTTTTTGGCTATGGTGTTCGTTCACAGTGGGTAGGAGAAGAAGAGGAATGAAAAAATGATGTGTTTGGCATAAAGATTTGTCTGTAAGGGGGTGTTTGTTTTTCCAGATAGGCGGTCCCCTTAATTAATTAAGGGGGCCGCCCACTTTACACTGCCGGTCCCCTTAATTTTAAGGGGGCCGCCCCCTGAAAAAAATTTCTTCGAACTTTGGCCAGTTTTGTGAGAATGAGTATTGACATTTTTTAATTAACTCATTGTTTAATTAAAAAGTTTCTTTGACTATTTCGGACGAGATAATCAAGATGTCAATACATGAGGTGATTTGAGGTGAGACGAGAATGAATAGCGAAGATAATGAAATAATAAGACGTAGTTGAAGATTTCAACAAGTTGATTCCGATAGACGTAGATGATGGTTGACACGGATCCGAGGCGATCGTCGAGGTCGAAGGGAGTTTGTTTCATCCATAGTGTGTCTATGATCTTCGCGCGACTAATCCTACTTCTATGTTAATTGTTAACCACTAGCTTGCTCTTCTTCATCTACGTGAGTTTGCTACGTGGTCATAGAAGATTTCCATTTTGTAGACGTATGACTATAATCTACACGAAAGAATAGTTCATAGTGAACTAATCTCTTCAAAGCTAGAGAACCAACAAATGGTATCTCTAGAGACTACACTATTTTCTAAGAACTAATTATACTACAACATCATAGTAACACATAGACATTATATTCTACGAAGATGAAAAGTGAGACGTACCTTAGTCTTTAGAATTATCTTCATCAATGTCTTCATAATGTAAATGATAAGGGTTCATGGGAACCTTATCATGAATTCCTTAATCCGGAGACAAAGAATGTTTGTAGAGAACACACCACTTCAAAGGTTGCGATGGCTTAGCCATTTGGTCCCCAACGTTTCATGTATCCGAAGTTATTGTTTCCGCATATGTTTTGCATTTGGTTTTGAATTTGATTCTATCAATTTTTCTTTTGACTCGACTTCTCCGGATTTTACAAACTTTACTTTTTCGGTTTCACTAGGTGACCCTTTGGTAAAATTAAAACCTAACCCGGATTTATCTCCGGAAGTTTTTTGAGAATTTATTATTTTCTTAAGTGAGTGACTACTAT
>BQNB010082465.1:0-11010 GCA_026074375.1 Tanacetum coccineum
CTAAAGCCTCGTTCGGATGGAACGAATGGCTCAAAAACCCCTATATTATTGTTTTGTAATCTAGCTCCTTGCTAGTTTTTGTTTTTAATAAAATCGTCGTTCCAAAAAAAAATAAATCATTCCAATACACTCTTCATCATCAATCTCTTCTCCTTTTTCTTCTTGCCTGTTTTCTTTCTCTTCATATTTGTTATCTTTTTTCTTCTTTTTCTTCCAGGTTGAGGTTCTGGTGGTGCCATTGGACCAACCGACTCTGTCGACAATGCCTACAACTTTCACCATCTTCTTCACCAATGCTACTGCATCCATGTCTACAACAACTGTTACTTTTTGATCTTTAAGGTCTGCTGCTATCGTATCAACTCCTAATGAAATAAAAATGAGATGAAAACAACAATAATATAGCACTTAAGGTGGCATGTCAATGATGCTCGAGTCATGTGTAAATGGTTCAGGTTGTGTTTTCTGTTGTGAAAATTGAATTGAGGAGTGACAATTTTTTGTGCAGTAATAGATTAGTGTGTATCCTCCATAAGATTACTGTGTTTCAATCCAATATGTAATTAACAAATGCATCATGTATCTGGTACTTCTAATGGTTTTTATTTGTAGTTTTTTGATAACGGCAAATAAACTTTTATGATAAGAACGATCTATGCAAAACGTCCCGCTGCAAAGCTCGGGTAGCTCACCTCGTTTAATTAAAAAAGTGATACAAGCTAGTATATGGTTTAATCGTTTTGTAAGGAGAATTGAATAACACATGTTGAGTTCCGTATACACGACTTCAAGCAATATAGGATAAGTAAACGCATTAGGAACCAACCCTTCTAACCAAGGCTGTCAAGATCGCGATCCCACTTGAGATCGTTTTTGTCTTTGCAAGATCGAGATCGTAAGATCGGACCGAGATCGTAAGATCCTACCAATTTATCATGTTCTGTACGCAACGAATAAACAAGTCAAACTATTTTTATTTCTACTCATCATCAAAGATAAATTTATATAATATCCTCTTGAAAATGTCAAAGTTCAAATTTAAAATACCAAAGTAAAAGTAAAACACAAAAAAGTCAAGTTTCAATCGTCACATTCACGATTTAGCGGAATAAAATTACATAACATGCGTAATAAACGTCTCAAAACAAAGTACATCACTAGTATCACTACAATTAAGCTATCTAAATTAAAACTTAAAGGTTAATAGTTAAAACAATGAAAAGATAAAAGAAAAAACAATAATTATCTGTAAGAATCTTTTTGCTTCAGGTAACTAGAACATAAGAAGAAGAACCTTAATTTGTTTCATGTAGGAGGCGCAATGATGGAGACTTTTTTCAGGAGCAATGAACATGCGTAACATCCTCATTATCTCATCAGTTGTGGTAACATTACCACAATCACCCTGAGAATGAAGACCAAACGAATCTCACCAGCAATCAATCTTCCAAATTCCTTTTTCATGCAATCCTTCAAAACAGCCAACAATATACAAGACGGAATCATCACGATCTCGCCTTCTTTCAAAAGATTCCACAGTGATCATCAACTATTCCACCCCACTAGAACATCCTCCTCACGAAAAACCCGACTAGAAGAGTGACACTCCTAATCAATGTTAAACATTCTTAGGGGAATCGAGAATCACAACTATCGACGTCCCAAATCTTCCTCATTTTCCAATCTTTCATCCATAAGGTAAAAAAAAAAAACTAAACATAAAGAAAAAAAACTAGGACCCTCTGCATCCTTCCTTGCGCAAAGGATAGACTCGGAATTGACCTGCCATGCGATCTCAATATTGGGCGCGCCAATATGCAAACTCAGTAGCGTATAATACGATAAGGTCCGATTACGATAGGAAACTCTAAAGCACCTATCACACACATGATAAAAGACGTCCTGTAAGGAACACAAACCATTCCCATGAGACATTTGTCCATCACTTACCATATCCGTAAACAACGCTGCGACCCCAACCGACCACCCAACATCTTATAAACCTTTGGCATCCATAATGCCAATTGCCAGACCCACCAGAGACTATCCAAACACATCTTTCATTCTGGAAATAAAATCGTGAGAAACATCTTTTAGAACTCCAAAAACTATCTCTTTTAACGCCTTGAAGTCTTGACGCTTCCACTTGAACCATATAGTCGAATTCACCAAACCCTTACGTCCCCCAACAATATCTTTATAACCAACATCTCAGTACGAATCCCACAAAAGACCTATTTTAGAATCTCTGAAATGACACATAAATAATTAAACTTTTAGCAAGATAGAACTACCTCCATACCATCCAAATCAATACAATCGTCCTACCGAGATAGACAACACCGCTACATTACCCATCCCTTATAACCTTGTTACAATTCCGACACCCCCACAAGATTCCTTCTCCAGCATTGACCTGTACCGTATTTGACTAGACATGTCCACTGAGTTGTTGCCAGGACCGCTTTAGCAAATACGAGTATAAAAGACTGAAAAACATTTTCGTTGAGCATACCTAACAGATCGAGAGTTTCGACCTACACTGGTTTTGCCGTCCCCAGACGTTCACACAGATCAATTATAAGTTTCGACCAACATGCTCCACATCGCAAATAATGAAAACCACCCCATCCATGCCGTGTTCTTAGCTTTGAAACTAACCGATTTTTGATATCATTCCAACGATTATAAAAGCTTACAAAACCAAATCGATACCCGATTTTGGATCTACTTTGCAGCTATGAAAACATCGCATCACCACACCACCATATTCTTGTACAAAGTATCCCAAATGATCTTGTGACCGTACGCAATTCCATGGGATATTAGAAACAAAGAATTGATGAAAACGACTTATGTATCCCTCACGAAAATGAGGAAAAGATTTGTTGGGAAACCCTTGTTACGTTGCTCCTTGACACGATATTATCGAGATGACTTTCCATTTGCTTTCTCTGATAAATTTTAGATCGGGACCTGTTGCCAGATTGCCATCTGATATTTACACACCATAATTACACATATGCGAGTCTCCGTATACACTACTTCAAGACAATAGTAGGGATAAGAAAACGCATTAGGAACCCACCCTTCTAACCGAAGGCTGTTCTAAATCGCTAATCCCCACTTGAGAACGTTTATTGTCTTGCAATATCGATATCGAAAGATCGGACCGAATCGAAATAAAAAAGAAAAAAAGGAAAAAAGTAGAAAAAAAAAAAATAAAAAAAAGAAAAAAAAAAATCCTACCAATTTATCATGTTCTGTACGCAACGGATAAACAAGTCAAACTATTTTAATTTCTACTCTCATCAAAGATAAATTTATTATAATATCCTCATGAAAATTCAAAGTTCAAATTAAAATACCAAAGTAAAATTAAAACACAAAAAAATTCAAGTTTCAATCGTCACATATCCAGAATTAGCGGAAAAAAATAGCCATAACATGCGGAAATAGCAAACAGACTCAAAACAAAGTACATCACTAGTATCAACTACAACTAATTTTTGAGGTTCACGATGGCCATAAAGAACTTCCATCTTTTGGGAATTTGTCGATGGTGGAATCTCCCATGAACAGCAATGTTTCTTTTTCAGATTGAGGGATGCTTGGGTATTCTTTCAACTACCCGTGCTTTCGTCTAAGCCTTAATATCTTTATTGAGGGTAGTGTTTACTTACAGCGTGGTGGTCTATTTGTGTCCATTCGAATAGGCTCCTATCTTAAGATGTTATCCTCCAAGGCGATCTAGGAACTTCCGACGACACTAAGTACCTCTTGGTCTTTTAATTGTGCACTAATCTTGTTTTCCACGTTTTATCTCTAAGGAGTTTTGGTATAAGAACCCTTATTTAATTTCGATGTAATGTTTCTAGCGCCTTGCTAGTTTTTAATAAAAAGTTGCCGTTCAAAAAAAAAGTATCACTACAATTAAGCTATCTAAATTAATACTTAAAGGTTAATAGTTAAAACTATGAAAAGATAAAAGAAAAAACAATAATTATCAGTAAGAATCTTTTTTTGCTTCAGTAACTATAACATAAGACAAGGAAGAACCCTTAAATTGTTTCATGATAATTTCAATTTTGGAAAAGTATATAAATAGGTTTATTTGATTAGAAAATCTTAAAAGGAATCGACAATCCTTTGAGTTACTGAGATCAGACCTTCTTTTATACTCACAGCAGGGTAACAAGGTATAAATATAAATATATAAAAATATCTAAACACTCTTAATGTATAAATTTAACAAATTTCACTGTTAAATCAAATATTTTTTTCTTTTAACGGCTAAGATTTTAAATTTTTTGGATGATCAATTCACAATATCTAAGTACCTACACCGCTACACAAACTCAAATCAGGTTAAACGACGGTTACTTTCTAAGAAAGTTGATATAATCACAACATGCAAACTATTTTCCCCGAACATTAATTTAACTTTAGAGCTATTGGAAACCTATATTCATTTATTCTGAAGTATTGAGAGTATAATATAAAATTACGTGTGATTTATGATATATGAAATCGGGTAAAATTCATAAATGCTTAATGTACTTTCATAAAAGACTCATTTTACATACTTTACTCTTTTTATTGTTATTCTTCATACTAAACTTTGTATTTCTTATCGTAATACATAACTTTGATAGTTTCTTAAGGGTATTTTAGTCATTTCTCACATCTTTATCTTCTACCTCCCAACATCATAAGGCACAACAGAAATAGCTCATAAAGAAAGATCAACTAAATTACTATTACTACTGTAATTGGGATAAATGCTCCATTCATGTATCAAAATTCAAAATCAGAAGATCAACTAAAGAAAAAACACAATAAGCAGAAATGTAAACTCGTGATGCTTCACAACCCAACAAAGCATTGAAACTCATCGTACGAATACAAATAAACACGTTATGCCATATGGTTTGACATAATTAACATATTCTCTGTTCAACACATATCAATAACCAAGTACACATCAACACTAATCGCTTATCAGTTATAATAATAATGTCAATGATATGTTAAATAAACTTAATAATCCATTCGCCAGATTAAACCGTAAGGGTCGACAGCAAAAATACGAAGTTTGTTAAAGCAACCCAACATCCGTAACATAATTTTCGGGTTCAAAGAATGGGTTTTTTTCGCCAGAAATCATGGTGTTGGGAGATAGAAGATGAAGATGTGAGAAATGACTAAAATACCCTTAAGAAACTATTAAAGTTATGTATTATGATAAGAAATACAAAGTTTAGTAAGAATAATAACAGTAAAAAAAGTAAAGTATGTAGAATGAGTCTTTTTATTAGAGTACGTTAAGCATTTATGAATTTTACCCTTTTTCTTTACCTAGTGAAATTTTAGTTTACATTTTTAGGGATTTAAAATTAGTTTATGACTCGTCTGAAGCTACACCTTAATATATGTATATATAAATATAAACAAACACAAGGATCAAGATTCCGCGAGACCAAGTAAACCGGAAGCAGTATAGAGAAACTCCGGGTCGTTATGTCCCAACGAGGCTAGAGATGAATCAAATGCAAAAGAGATAACTTGAACAAATTATTTACGATTCCATATAAACCCACTAAACACTCGCGTTGGTCCTAAATTGTCATGATATGGATTTAACTAATTGCATAATGGTCTAGAACAAATTAATGTCGATAAACAAGCCTAAAACACATATGACATGAACAGGGCCGGATTTCGGCATGTGCGGGATGGTCGACCGCACAGAGCCCTCGATTTTATGAGGGCACCATGAATCCAGATGGGTTATTATGATTATAGACATCGATGCTTGCTAAATTTGATTTCTAGCATAAAATTGATTATAAAGTGTTCTAAAACCTAAGGTTCTTTGATATATATTATTAAATGGACAAAAATTCATTGATTTTAGTTATTTGAGAAATAAAAACATAACCGAAAAATCAAAAGGGGTACAAATGATTTTTTAGGAGAATCTTTATAACCTACCCTTTTAACAATCAACCCTTTTACAATAAACAATAACGCTTGATTCAAATTGGCCAACATAGACAACCCTCTATGACAAGCGAGTTATAAGCAATGTTTTACTTTGTTCAATTTTCATAGCCAAAAAAATATTTAGTAAAGTATGAAAAAGAAAAAATATCGGTCATAAACATGCCAAAAATTTAAAACATAAAAAGTTAATCAATTTCGAAACTTCATTTTCAACACCAAAAAATTAACAAGGTGTACAAATTTCTTGTGGACGAAAGGGCGGCTTGATATTACGTACATCAATATCAAGCCCTCTTTATATCCACAAGAAATATATTACACCAGACTTAACTTGAAAGACTAGTGCATATGCCATTATATAAAGTACTACATTTGCTTCTCAATTTTTGATGTGGGATAAAGTGAATTCTTCTTATTTAGTAAAAAGTGATACAACCTTGTATATGGTTTAATCGTTTTGTAAAGCGAATTGAATAACACATGTTGAGTTCCTTATACACAACTTCATTAACCCTTTATCATATGCAAAAAAGATAACTTGTACAAATTATTACGTTTCCATATAAACCCAACTAAACTCGTGTGGGTCTAAATTGTCATATATGGATTTAACTAATGCATTTAATGTCAGAACAAATTTGTCATATACAAAGCCTAAATACATAGAATGAATATGCTTCAAATTACCTTTTGTCATACACTCATCTTTAGGACCAATTGGTAGGTTATATATCAATTTCCAGTGTTTTAAAGGGATTGTGAGCACAAAAATCATCCGAACAAATGAAACGACCAAAAATTGAAAAAACTGAACCGAAATAACCGAACCGAACTAGAAACCGACGATTTGTTTTTTTCAAATAACCGAGCTTCCGGTTCGGTTTCGGTTTTAACATAAAAATCGAACCGAACCGAACCGATTTCATTATACATAATAACGGGCTGCTAATGGGCTTGATGGGCTGCTTTATATGATTATTAGGCCTTGATTAGTGGATATATAACCAATTATACTACTAGAAGATTTGAAGAAACCGGGCTTGATTATTGGGCCTTAATATTTTTCTTTATAATGTCAATATTTTTTAAGTAAAAAAAAGTACAAATGGTTTGAAGAAACCGAAAAACCGATTGAAACCGTGAAACCGAACCGAGAAAAACCGAACAGTTTCGGTTATGGTTATGCAAAAAACTGAACATTTGATTTTGGTTTTGCCCAAAACCGACCAAAACCGAACCGTGCACATCCGGCTAATTAACATAATCCCTCCTTGTGCATAAATTGTTAACATAAAAGGTAAAAAGGTAACGTCATTCCTTGGGTTTAAAAGTGAACTAGTTTTTATAAGATCTTCTTCTCATCAGTTTGTTCTCCACCAGATGTGGGATAAGACTTATTATTTCTTGTTAACACTATTATTCCAAGAGCAAACGGCACAAAAAGGTATCCAATTTAAGTGTCATTTCCAATTAAGGTATCACATTTTTTTTCTTGCATAAAAAAGCACTCAACTTAATTTTTTGGTCAAATTGGGTATTTTCGTTCAATATTTAACGATCATCCATTAAGTATTTTACATTTCAAGTATGCCGCCGCTACCACCAACATCAATCATCGTACTCACCACCCTTAGGTTGTTAAATTTAAAATCAATATATGAGATATTTTAAGTATCTTTGTCGGGAAGAAAGGTTAATGAGTATGATTATTGAATCGTGATTGATATATTTGGTGAATAATGTTGTTTTGTGCCATGATATGCCAAATAATTAAATTACAAAAATAAATGATTGGTCACATGTGTAATTTCAAGTTACATATTTGATCAATGTGATCTCGATCAACACCCACTAACCTCAATTATGATACAATTTACATAAAACTCGAATTAAACTTATCTCTAAAGTATCAGATGGTACTAGATATTAATGCAGGGTTTTTTTAATTTTTTTTTTTTAAACCAATCTCCCTAGAGAAGAACTTTTACTACACCTACTATTACACCAAAGAAAGGAGGAAGAGACTATATTCTCAAAAAATGATCGTTATAGACGGCCTTATTACATCAAAAGTAGATCGATTGCCGAAATCCCCAAATAAACACCAAGCAAGTAGAAAGTCTCCTTCCAATAAAATCCATTAACTGAACCCGGAAGACGAATAGAAAGAAGGAAACCACTCGTCCCATTCTGTGAACGAATGCCAAAGCTGGAAATCGATCTCCACAACGCAAACACGATGCAAACCTACTGAAGATAGAGAACAACGAAATAACAAAAGGATGGACATCCTTCTTCATTCCGAAAAAACAAATCGTGGCTAAGAAGTGGACTCCAACAATAACACCTTTTTTGGACCAGATTATATCTTAGTAGGAAACACCCCGAGAGAGCTCGCCACATAAAAACATTAATCTTAATAGGAATTAACTTAACCCACCTAGTCGGCTCAGAATGAGAGGGAAGCACCAAATCATCAATAGCAAGACGAGTATCTTTCACACTAAATTCACCACTGCTAGAAAGGGAGAAATACCAACGATCATTAGACGTTGAAAGAACCACTGAATTCAAAAACGAACTTAAATCTGAGAATTCTTGCTGTTCGACCCCCATCTCTAACTGATCTCCTAAAAGAACGTATCCAGGGGGCAGCCATCTTAGCCGACCACACAAATATTGGGGCAGAATCAAGGGCAAACAAATACAGGCCGGACACAACTCACAAGGGAATATCCCCCATCCAAGTCTCTTTCCAAAAACTAGTAGAATGACCATCCCCGATACGTTTAGAGCAATACGACAAGAAATCAAATCCAGATGACTTAAGCACTTGAACTTCCTTCAAAATCGAACTCCATATGGAAACCTTACGAACTGGTATTGAGAGATCTAATCTTATCCCCATGATACGCTTGGATTAAACACGAAACACTAAGATTATCTGCGAAAAACGAAACGCAAAACCCATTTAAGAGAGCGCGCGAATTAGAGCGAAATAACTCGAAACCACAAGACACCCTTTCTTCTTCGAAGCTTAACACCTTATCCAAGCAATCAGGAAATTTTTTCTCCACATGCTGGCACTTTAAGAAGTTACTCGAATTGACTCCAAACCTTAAGCACGACTTTTGGAACCTTATAAAAATGGACTGTTATAAAGGGGAGATGCATCCGAGAACTGATTTTTTACAAAGTATAGCCTACCACCATCGAGAGGTTTTCGCTTTCCATTTAGACACACGCGGATTTTGAAGCTTTTAAATTACATCATCCCAAGCTTATGAGGAGTCATCAGCCCCCCTCCATAACCCCAAGATAACGGACTTGTTTTCCATAATAGTGCTAACCTAAAGAAGAAGCCATATCCTCACTCTAGACGCGGTGACCTCACACCCAAAATTTGGCTCTTATGAATATTAATCTGTAATCCCGACGAGAAGATGGAAACATTTAAGAATATTGATTAATACCTCTCAAATGAATTATCAGACCATTCACCCAATAAAAAAAGGCGTCCATCCGAACTAAATACATGAGAATAAAGCCAAAGGACCCCTGTCCCTGTAACTGAATGCCTTTAAACACATCTTCATCAACTGCTTTACAAACGGATAAATGCAAAGCTTCCATAACAAGAATAAAAAGAAAAGGCGATAGCGGATCACCTTGTTTAAGACCCCGATGAATATGAAACTCGTCAGACGGACTTCCATTAACTAGTAACGAAGCCTTAGCAAAATCAGAAATACCTCTAATCCAAGTACACCAAGTCGAACCGAATCCAAAAGCCTCAAGGACGTCTAACCTCAATTATGATACAATTTACATAAAACTCGAATTAAACTTCAAAGTATCAGATGGAATGGGCTTGTTACTTTGTTGGCAATCTCGCAGTTCAGTATCAATTAGATTGGTATAAGTTTCTTCAATAAGAAACTTTTATATGATATGCTCAGAAAGTCAGAAATGACTTCACAAATGGAAATTGGTTTGCAGGGACGGTGGGTGGGGTTGGTGTAGAGGCGGTGCTCGGTGGTAATGGTGGTGGGCAGGCTTGGTAGTGGCGACGATGATTGATGGTGGTGGTAGCGGTGGTGGACTTGAAATGTAAAAAACTTAACGAATGATCGTTAAATATTTAACGAAAATACCCAAATTGGCTAAAAAAATAAGTTGGACGCCTTTTTATGCAAGAAAAAAAAAGTAATACCTTAATTAGAAATGACATTTAAGTTGAGTACTTTTTTGTGTCATTTACCCTTATTCCAAATAGAAGTAAATTTATTACTTAAAAGCCTTTTCTCATACCTGACAAAAAAATCCTAAATATGATCAAATGAGAAAAAAAAATCTCAAATAGGAAAGTTTTGAAATAACTATAACCACACATTAAAGATGTATCGATTTAAATTAGATTCATCATAGTCTACCATAATATATTTCTAGCTAAAAATAATATGATGAATTTTATTAAGTTAGGCAAATCTTATGTATTTTCATTTTATGCGGGTCAAATTTATTAATTAGTACGCATCGGAATGAATAAAGATGCATCTTAAATGATTTAGTTATTTCTTATCATTTTAAGTTTAGATATGTTTAGTTACATAAGTTATGAACATTTTTATACGCACACCACAATATGTTTGTAAATCATTTACAATAGGTCTAATGTATATGATCAATCAAATTAAATACTCATGCAACCCAATTTTTTATATGTTTGATTACATTACTTAAAACACAAATAGCAAGTTAAACTCGTCATTCCATAATTATATATACAAGAAAGTTAATTATCTGAAAGCGAAAGCCAAGTTTGAGCTCAAAATTTTGATTTAGTAATTTATTTAGATAAAAATGACTTGGGTTTTGCTAATAACAACCGTAAGGGTTGTGGTTAAGATAAAATTTAACCAATCACATTCAAGTATCAATTGTGTATTCATTAATTCCGAAATTCTCTCCACTTTTATCGGGATTATCATCCAATCAAAATCA
>BQNB010082465.1:11030-25363 GCA_026074375.1 Tanacetum coccineum
CTTAATGGCTTCCTGTTTCTCCTTTGAAGGTTTTGCAAATGCAAGATGCCGTTTAACCCTGACCTATATATGCGAAAGTAACCATCAGGGGTCGAGGGAGGTGCAAGGTTGTACCTTATCGGGCTCAAGTGTTCCTTCCTTGCAAAGCCTCCTGAATATGTCTTCATCCGCTGGTTACACGAACAGGAAACAATTGTAACTCCCTTTAGTCCATAACACATGAGAAACATTCTATTTTGGCAAAAAAAACCCAAAGCACTAAAAATAATATACAAAATAGAAGATCGGTCACCTTGAGTTCGTCGTCTAATGCGTAGTCCTGACGGAAAACCCAACTCATTGAATCATGAGAAGACATCACTGCACAAAATAAAAATTACAGGAAAACAATTATTTTTCGCATATATACAGTTATGCATAGAAAAAAATGGCTGCAAGTCGTTATATAAAAGAAAAATGCGATGATACCTGAGTGTCACTACCATCATGCCGAATTCTCCCACGCTTCCGTCTCAATCAAAAACCTAAATACGTTGCCAATCTGTACAGGTAAATGCCATGTAAAAAAAAAAGATCAAAGCTTGTGAAGGCGAAACATATTTTTAGACAATTATATAAATTGCAGCAGTAATAAGTTCGTAAAGAACACACGAACTTTCATTTTTCCTTGAACTTATACTTTGATTTTTGTTCTATATATAGCAAGTGAAAAAAAACCTGGAAGACACGACTTGATCAAATATATTCAATGGTTAATGACAGGTTCTAAGCTAAGCATTATACCACACTCGAATTCAAATATTACTGGGTTAGATCACTCAACTAATTATTCGGATATTTCTTCTTCCTGGTCAAATATAGCCAAATGGATTCAAAACTAAGCATTATGACACACTCCAACTCAAAAATTTTCTAGATTGGCCTTATGCTGAATAGAATAGTGTCGCCGGATTTTAATTAAACTTATGCTGCACTAATGTATCCGGAAAAAACATATAAGCCTAAGAAATTTATTAGTCTATTTATTGGTACTTGCTTATCTTATTTGGTTCGGCCTACCTTATTAATTTTCTTCACAACATCAACCATTAAAATTATTTTGGCAAACAGAACATTAAAATCATCAACAAATCAAAATTCAATCTTTATTACAAAAAACTGAAAATTGACAAAAAGTAAATAACGGGTATAGTTTTTTATGACTTACTTGTTCATAAAAGAATCACCTATTTGAGTTGTACATCATCCTGATTTGAGGAACCCATCATTCGACCATGCAAAGCACAAAACATATTATCATCACAATCTTCGCAACAAAAGCCCTAAATTTTCATAAGCAATTGAAAATTTCAACCCAAAGATTAATTAACAAAAGTTTAACAAAGTGAAAACTTACACCTTGCTGATTAAGGAAACTCGTACCGCCTCTTGTAGAACTCTCACCTGGTTTTGAGATTTAAGGTTATTGATTTTGGTGGAAGGTGCAGGAGTAAAAAGGGGGCGGAGGTGTTGTGTGTCTGAGTGAACTGTGTGTAAGAGATGGATGTGGGTTGAAGGTGAGATAAGAAAAAGAGGGGAGAGAGGAGGACACGTTGAGGTTGAATAGACAGAGAGGAGGACACGTAAGAAATGAGACGGGGCAAAACCGGGTCGGGCTCTCTCATTTAATGTAGATAAATGCATTTATGAGGTTGCCTCGGGGCAACGATCTCACCAGTTAATATATATGTATAATTCTCACGTCCCAGGTTCTAAATTCGAAAACGCATTTATTATAATTTTAGTTTGGTCAGCTACACTTTTGTAGTTCATGATAATTAAAATCACTGATGATGCCTTATTGAGTTTATTTATAACGTGATAATATCCAATCTTGTATTAAAAGGCCACCATTTTCAATAAGATTGCAGTTTGACTTTCTAAAATGGTCAACGCTGTTGGCTAAAATCCATGAACTGGTCGTATATAAAATTTCAAACTCTAAGTTGATTTGATGTCGTAGAAAAAGAAACATTGAAGGTGACATTGATGTCCTAAAATGAAGGTACACAATTTTGACAAGAAGATTATACAAACGATCAAATTCCAGCTTGATGAAAGCCACAAGTTTGACTAAAATGTCAAATATTTTTATGTTCAATACTTTCTCATCCCTACTTATGTATTAACTTAAAGAAGGCAACTACGTTAACTGAATCCATGAAATTATTTTACTTCAAATCTGAACGATTTAAAGTGGTAATTAAGTTTTACAGAATACAGATACAATCCTACTTTTGAAAACTTTATGTTGATACAGCTATCCTATTGATTACCAACTAACACTCAAATCTATTATAAACGAAGCCTTCCAACTGTAGATATCAAAATAATCTGAGACCTTGATGTCGATGGGATAATTGATTGAGCCATGTCAAGAGAGCGCATCATCCTTTTGTTATACAGAACCTAAGCACATGAAAAGAAACGACTATTGTTTAGTTAGGGATTATTGAGTTTGTCATTGCACATAAACTAATTAATTAGCAATTTGTTGGGTAAATCAATAACTTTTTAAAAAAATTTTAAAAAAATTTCAAATTTTTTTACAAATAGAAACGCAAAAAATAAATTAAAAAAAATAAAGAAAAGTAAAAGAAAATTTTATTTTTTTAAAGGAAAGGCTCACCATACATTCCTGTGGCAGCAGAAAGACAACAATACCCCCCTTTTAAACCTACGTTAGTACTTAACGGGGAATAAATTTGCACCGTTCGTCCTCAGTGACGTACGGTGCCTCAATTCACTAACGGAGGGATGAGTTCTGGGCAAAGTATTTACGAAGAACGTGAGATAGTTTTTTTGACAAACCACAAAGATGATTTTTGCACTTCCCTCTTAAATCTAAGAGATGATGTTTTTGTGTTCCCATATACAGTTCCTCATAATTTACAAGTTAAGTTGTAGTGTTTTCATGTCATCTAAAACTTAGTTTATTGAACTAAAACATGCAAACTGAAACTTTTTCGTTACATAAAGATATCATATGAATAAAGGGGTTCACACACCTATCAAATATTCATAGCGGACAGGGCCGTCTCGTTGTTTCCGGTGGCCCTAGGCAATAATAACAAAGATGCCTCACTACGTTTGTAAATTAAAAAGAAGTTGCATATATAAAATTGAATTATATGGCTCATATATGTTTAATATTATACGTATTTATATGTAAAACTAATAAAAATGTGGCCTTTTCTAAGTGAAGGCCCTATGCGACTGCGCGTCTTGCACACCCCTCCGAGACCCCTCTGATAGCGGAGCCTATGCTTGTTGTCATTCGGTCTCTTATGAAAAGGCAACGTTTGGTAACCATGAAATAGATACTCTACCGGATCGACCCGGAAATGGATGCTCGGTCCGCTGTTTTAGACCGAATCGGTTTTCGGCCCATTTTTCAGACCGTAATCCGTCCTAATCTCAGGCTGCTTTTATCGGTCTGGTGAGGGTGTCACAATTCGTACGGTGAGAGTGACACTCACCGGCTGCTTTTATGGGTCCGGTGAGGGTGTCACAATTCGTCCGGTGAGAGTGACACTCACCGGTGAGCCCACTAAAACCCCAACAGGTCACGCGTGAGGGAGGAGGAAATGTGCTCACGGAGGTGAGTGAGATACTTTTCGGGCATTGTTCAACTTTTTATTATTTAATCGGTTTGCGAGTGTGTGAGAGGCATTTTGTGGGATATAATTGTATAAAGTGGGTATTTAATTACATGGTTTGTCCGATGAGAGTTTCGGTGACTGATAATGGTGAATTCTGAGAGGGGATGTGGGTAAAAAGTTAGAGAAAGAAATGTGATGTGACACTGATATATCGGTGATGAGGTGTTTTTTTCTTGTGACTAATAAGGGTTAAAGTTATAAATTACCAACGTACTTTCAAAAAAATTTCACACATTACCAAGATAGTGATTTTAATATCATTATTACCTAACTTTTAAATTTATTCAAAAGCTACCAACACTCTAAAAAAAGACCTGTGATAACCGGTTATAAAGTAAAAATGACCTACAACTCATCCTTTTAACATGTCATTTTCATTTAACATTTTTTTTTTATATATCTACTATTTCCGACCACCTAATCTACTCACCCTCACCCACATTCATTTGTATCCCCCTTTTTAATCAGTTCTTCGATACCTCAAAAACTGAACAACCCTTTTCATAAAGTGTTTCTTAAAAAACTGAACAAACCCATTTTATCAGTTTCTTTTAAAACTGGAACAAACCCTTTTAAGTCCACACATTTTAGGACTTGTTTTAGGATAACCATGATTGCTACCATCGCCATTTGAATGGCAGTTACCGCCCAAGATGAAGGCCAATGGTGGACTACTCTCGAATTTCGATGTGAGATTAGTGATCGCACGTGTAATTAGATTACTTAAACAAATAATAAGTATAAGCCTATCATAATTAAATTTACAAGAAAATCAATTATTTGAACAGATAAGTTGAGCTTATAATTAATTGTTTATTAATTTAGATGAAAATAACTATTAACATTTTAATACGAAAAATTAGGCATTAATACTTAAAATAGCTCGCACTGTTAGACAAAAACAGTGAAAAAACAATTTATTAAGGGTGCGTTTGGTTCGCGGAATCTTCAGCATCCTTATGGAATTGGAATCTGATTCCAATTCCAAAACGTGTTTGGTTGGCAGAATGTTTGAATTCAAAATCTGATTCCAATTCCATAGTGTGTTTGGTTCGCGGAATTAATGTAATGAAATACCACAAATTCCTTTATGTGTGGAATTAACATTCCATCCTAAAACGGATTATTTATTTATTTATTTATTATTATCTATTTATTTATTTAAAAATTATAGTATTTTTTAAATTTTATATTATTATTATTATTTATTTTTTAAAAATTATATTTATTAATATTAATATAATTATATAATTTGTTTTTTCATTTCATTTTTTTCCAACCAAACACGCGATAGTTTTCACAAATTCCAATTCCTTCAGATTCCAATTCATTAACATTCCAATTCTTTAACATTTCAATTCCTTAAGATTCCAATTCCTCAAACACATTCCAATTCCAACAAAAACATTCTGCGAACCAAACGCACCCTAAGTTGGTCAAACGTTGATGGATTTGGGCGATGTGGGACAACTGGACTGGACAAACATTTGTTTCTTCTTTTTTTTTTTTGATTAAAAATTTCAACAATAAATTAAACACTTTTGTTTCTTATTATTGTTATGCAAAAACCAGGTAATCAATTCCATTCATATTTTGTACATTAGCTTTTCATTTGTATAATCTTTGCTTTTTTAAATCTAAAAAGATGATGTTTTTTTGTTCCCATATACAGTTCCTTATAATTTACAGTTGAAACTTGGGTAATTGTCATTTTGCTGGTTAATGTTGTAGACTTGTAGTTCATGCTATAGTTGTTTATTTTATCCGCTAGAGGAATAAACAAGTATACTTCTAGTTGTGTACCATATAACTCGATCAGGTGCACACCAACTGGGACACGTATCCGAGCTCACTAAGTTTTGAAGCGATCAATTTAGGTAATGCATATATGAATGTCCAAACAAATTTGTCAAAGGACGAATTCAAAGGCAGGTCTAAAACACATAAACTTGAAAAATCAACAAGTCGATCCATTTAATTAATTATTAACACGTATCGTATACATTTTCTCTCCTTTCACGAAAACAGCAGGATTTGCTCTTTGTTATATACTCGTCTTGAGGTCCAACTAATAAGTTTTGAATCATTTTCCAATATCAAATGTATCAGTTAATATGGAACAAGATAACGCAAAAGGTAAATTAGATTAATACAAATCAAAGATAGGTAGTTATGATGAATTAAGTGTCTTTGATCTTTTCTAGTTAACTTGTTGAAATCTTTTGTGTTGTTGTTAAGTGGAAATGCCTTGAAGTTACACACAAATACGTACGGTATGACTTAATCGACCGTAAGTTTCTTTTGTTACTTTTAAAAACACTCTAGAGTTAGTCATAAATCATACTCCGTATGACCAAAAAGGTATCGATACACTACTGTATCTTTTATTCTATACCGAAACGAATATTTTTTTTTTGAACGAAAACTTTATTAGAACAAAACACTAGCAAGGAGCTAGAGACAAAATTACAAAGAAATCAAATAGGGATGTTGCAACCAACTAACCCAACTAAAATTACTTTTACATCTAGAACGACACCATGTGAAAGAACGCGACACTATATCATTCAAAAAGAACATCTTTGCGTGGGACGAGAGACGAGAAGAGGTCCAGATTCGAAACCTCAAATACTCACCATGTTTATATAGAAATATCCTCAAGCAAAATCTTTAACTTTTAGGAGACTTAATCTGATAGCATTGAACCAATGAAGCCAATTGGAATACGAATCAATCGACGCCCATGCTATATTCCACCACCGGCAGACAAGCCTAACGATGTCCGTGACCAAACTACATCGAAAAAACAAATGCGCTAAGTCTTCATCTTCTGAGTGGCAAATAGGACATGAAGGATCCGAAACCAAAACACCACGATGTTGCAGGTTTACACGAGTTGGTAAACGATTCAGATGGACCTTCCAAGCGAAGACATTAAGTTTTATCGGCACATACTTAATCCATCTTGTAGCGATAGGGGCTTTTGGAAGAAAAACATCATCAAGAAGATTTCGCACGTCTTTGACACAAAAGACACCTTCCCCATTTAAATCCCAAACCCACCTATCCTCCAACGAAGACAAAATCGTCCCTTCTATGTACTCTTGTAGGAGAGATAATTGCGAACTTTCAGACCCACCTCTAACTGGACGACGAAGAGACGAAGTAACAGAAGACAGTTTCACAGCCACCGAACTATCTTTATTAGTTTCCAAAGCAAAAATGCGAGGAAACAAAACACACAAGGGATTATCGCCGATCCAAACCTCCTTCCAGAAATTAGTTGCAGATTTAGTTTAGGGTGGCTAAACGTAGTCTTAAGAACTATGTTTAAGAATTGGAAATATGCAAAAGTGGTGGTACATTACAAGGGTCGGAGTTAGTTACTTTTAGCCTTGTAGGTAAACAATTATTGCATTTCCTAATAACTTAACTATAACCCACTATATAGTTGACAAATTTCTTTAGATTATTACATGGTATTTACGTTTCAAGTGATGGCCTTTGGGCCAAACTTTATATAATATCTCTTTTCATTATAAATTGGCCCATCTAAATTCGAACCAATATCTGAGTATGTTTTTCAACAAAATAGCCCGCGTGTTGCGGTGAAGCATAATTTTTTTTAAATCAATTTGGAACGAAGTGAGAATGTGCTCGCGCGTTGCAACGGGGCTGACATTTATTTAACATTTTTTTATATTGTCTACTTGTATGTTTCACGTTATTAGACTCGCGCCATAAATGTTGACTAAGTAAAAAAAAAAGAAAAAAACCAAATGAGCCCGTTGTGGCGGGGCATAATTGTTTTCAAATCGATTTTGAACGAATATTGACTGGAAGTGTGCCCGTGCGTTGCAACGGGGCTGACTTGTATTAAAGTTTTTTTTATTATTGCCTACTTGTATGTTCCACGGTATTGCACTCGTGCCATAAATTTTGACCAAGTAAAAAAGAAAAAAAACATCAAATGGGTCGGCCCAAGTTGGGAGGAAAAAAACACTATAGCAGTCCGCCAAAGTAAAGAAAGAAAAAAACCATCAAATGGGCCAGCCCAAGTTTGGGAGCCCAAAAAACGCACTATAGCAGCCCGTGGCAAAACGCCACTGTTTTGCACCTCAAATGTGTATATATGTTAATGCAAATTAGAAGTGTTGCTCATCAAGACGTGGGCTTATTTGTTAATTTTTTTTATTAAGTTATGTTTAATTAAAAGATGGCTTAATGCAAACAGCTCGGCTTTATTACTTAATATTTTTAGTCACATTTCTCTATTAAGTTACAAACACACAGTTTTCACATGACTTAATCAATTCAGTTTTCTTTCATATTAAGTCAATTAAGTCTTTCTCAAACACCATCGATTAACCATGCAGTTTTTGGTTACTTAGTGAAATAAAAAGATATAACATGTTCATCAAATTTTAAACTTGTTGATCTTTTCTTTTGTTGTTGTTGACATTATTAGTGAATAAATAGGCCGAAGCCCCGTTTGTGAGTTTTGGGTATCTAAGGTTTTACCATTATAAATAATGGTCAATAATAAAGTTACACACGGGGTTTTTATTGTCTAACATAATATCAGAGCGGGTCTGGTCTGCTAGGTGGCTACGTTGAGCCGCCTTTCCTAAGCCACCGTCAAACCCTAGCCGTTGTTATTTATCCCTTTTACTTTAAGACAATTTTTTTTATCAAGATGTGTCGTGCCTGTTGCTTTGGCAGTCGATACTTGATCTCTTCAAAAAAAATTCTGTTTCCTTTTTCAATCACTGTTTCGGCAAAATCACCATCAACATCCACCGCTTCCAGCATAGGAGTGTGTTTTTTTCTTTATTTGTTGAGTCGGAAGGAAGAACTCAAAGTCAGACATTATCTTGGATTGAACACAATGAGTGTGTTTTTTTCTTTAGTGCTTTATCAGTAGGGTTTTTTATTTTATTAATGTTTTACGTTAAAAAAATTATGGTTGTTTATTTTTTGTTTGTTAGTCGATGGTTCATATGGCTTTGTTACCAGTCGACTAAAGTTGAGCGTTGGTACCAGTCCCTAAGGTCGATCGTTGGTACGGTTGTAGTATCAGTCGACTTAGCCGACCATTGGTACCAGTCGACTAGAGTTGACCGTTGGTGCGGTTTTGTTACGAGTTGACTAAAGTTATGTTTTTATTACATTAATGTTTTTTTTTCTTTTCTAGTTTACTACTCCAGTTCGAGCTTTTGCGATTTCGCCGCTCGGACTGCGAGGAAATATTAGTGAATAAATAAGCCCAAGCCCGGTTTGTGAGTTTAGGGTATCTAGGGTTTTACCATTATAAATAATGGTCGAGTGGTGATATATAGGCGTAACAATGAAACCTACTAATAGACTTACTCCATTTATTTTTTGACAAGTGTCACACACTTCTTCTCTTTCATCATTTCCCATCAATCAACTATTTAAATCTACCAATCATATATTTGAGTTAAAATCAACATAAACCCATTTTTTGTCATAGATTCAATGAATCAATCTCAACCATCTATTTTTTCATCAAAAATAAAAAAACCCAATTTCCACCTATTTTTTAAAAATAAAATATTTTACAAACGGTAAATCGTCACACGACAAAAAATACACCATCGCGACGAGTATTTTTTTATCTTTCAGTAGACGGGTGACACGATATACTTTCGAGGAATTTTTTTTTGATTTTTTTTTCAGTCACGAATTGCGAAAATCATATATGATTCGTATAACGAATCATATATGATTCGTATAACGAATCATATATGATTTCATAAAATCATATATGATTTCATAAATCATATATGATTTCATAAAATCGTATATGACTTCATAAAATCATAAAAAAAGTTCGTCGAAAGTACATAGTGTCGCCCCTCTATAGAAAGATAATTTAATTATCGTCGCGATGATATGTTTTGTTTTGCGTAACGATTAACAGTGTGTGAGATATTTAATTTTTTTAAAAAGGTGGAAAGTGGGTATTTTTTTTGATGAAAAAATGAGTGGGTAGGATTGATTCATTGGGTCTATGACAAAAATTGGGTCTATATTGAACTTTTGGCTCATATCTTTAGGTCTAATTTTAGGTTTAGGTTTTAGGCACACAAATCATTTTTTATAATAATCAATAATAAAGTTACACACGGGGTTTTCATTGTCTAACGGACATCATGTCCAAAATCCATCTACCGTGTATAGTGATAAGACTATTGAGCATTTGAGGCATGACTCCATGAGTAGCATGTTGTAGTGCTACATTGTGCGCTATATCAGTAATAATTCTTTTTTTCAACAGCACAAAGGACAAAGTATGCCCATTGAAACTAAATGTAAGAGTTGTCCGTTTGAAAAATATATACATTCATACAAAGCGAAAGGTACACAAAAGAAATTTAATCCCCAAAGTGTGACCAAATAACTATTAGCTGTCATTAGCAATTATCATTAATTGTGATTGCCTTGATTGACATTAGCAATTATGTATCATTAATTGTGATTGCCGTTTTCCTTGTATAGTCTTAAGACTCATCTATAAATAAAGATGACTAGTGATGAATAGAAGGGTATGAGGGAATTCACCTTCTAATAATAACCAATACCAATTCTGATGCAACAAAAGCGGGTAAAAGACATAAAATATCAAGAAGTGCCGACTTAAAACACTTACCTCTTATTAATAAATAATCAGACAACCACTTGGCACAAAACTGAGGACATGTAACGTGGATATTTAACCTTCATTTTTTTAATTAATGACAGGTATCGTAGACATTTTCTCTCCTTTCACGAACTCAATTTTTTGATTGGGACATTCTTGTTTATGCATTATATTATTGTACTGTAAATAAACTGTGTTTTAACTGCTTCTATATATGAGTGTGTCAATTCTTGATGTATGCAAATCACCTCCCTTTTATATTTTATTTATTTCATTCATTTTCAACGTCTATTGCATCATACCAAACAACATGCGTAAATGTTATATTCCATTCCAACATGGCAACCAAATAGGTGAACGAAATAGTAATGAGTCATTCAATTACTATGTTGATTTCATTACATCGTAGATTACATTTTTTTATCAGTCCACCATTACATCTAACCAAACACATAGACATAAGAATACCTCATAAAACAATTAAGGAACGACAAATCTCCATGCAAACTCGTCCTGAAGCAGATAGATTCTTGAAAACTTATCAAACAAACAATATTCACCAAACAATCACACGGTGAAAATCAATATTTTATAACGCCTGAAAGGCTTATAAAAAGACATAAATGAGTCCCAATTAACATGTATGTTAGGAAATATAACACTTATCTTGAACAAATAACACAAGTAATAACTTTTCAATTGTGTAATGTTTTATTGGTATAATCAAAGTATTACAAAGTGTTATGGATCGCACTTGTTGAATGACAATGTAAGATTACCCTTTGAACAAGTAAACTTGACAAAGTATCAAATTTACAAGCGAACTTGTATAGTCCCGCTGATAGGATCAGCTGATATTGTGTGTAAGTTCGTCAAAGGAGTAAATGCTTATAATAACGGCAACAATTAAAATGATAGCATTTACTCCTTACAACATTCCCTATTTACAGTGATACGAGGTTGCTTCCTTAGTGGAGATAGTTGAGACGTGTCAAGAATCATGCGGTGTAGTACGTCTGCATTAAATGCATGTCCATTCTTGGAAACATCCCGCCCATACTTTATTGAACAGTTATGCCAACTGTTTACTAGTTTTACCAACTTCGTACTTAGGTACATGCTTTAATTTAAGGACACTTTGTCCTGCCATTTTGCTTTATTAAATTATCTCGCCTAAACCACATTTAGAGAGAATCACAAGCTCAGCTTGTTCTTCTTCAAAAGGTGATAGGATCATCAAGATATTTCCACCCCCGACTCTCCATAAAACCATCATCGTATTTCTTCTACGTACCAGCTTATACACTCCATGTTTGTTGATCCTTCTAAATCGAGTCATTAGTTAGTTTATGTATTAAGTATTAAAAACTCAAGTGTAGGGGTGTGTTTATAAACCCCAAGTCATGTATTATTTATGTTTCAGCAGATGGTAGGGCAAAAGTATACGAAAAAAGAGAGAAAAAGAAAAATAAAAAAAATCAAAAAAAAGAAAAAAAAATGTACGGGCTGCCATCTTGCTTATGTTTATGTTTATATTCGAAGATAGTGTCAAGAAAAGAAAGAGTTCGATGTAGAGTTTGTATATCTTTTTCCTAGTGTGGTCTAGTCTTGGCTTAGCAACGCCCTTACGTGTATTCCTATAGATAGTTAACTCACCACCACCCAAATTCACCCAAAACTACCCAAATATTTCCCATCCGTTTCCATTTAACTTACACCTATACATCACAACCCTTTAAAGACCTCTTTAATAGTAATTCCTAGGGGCTTACGCCAATACAATGAAGGTTTGATCCTTTATCAAGCTTATGGTAATTTATATGCTATGACAGGTAATGAGTGTTATTTACCCGTTTCTCATATTGTTATAATTCATTATACACCCGAGAGAAAGAGAAAATTCAAACACTTATGTGAGGTGCTAGTATATAGTTTACGTGCTTTTAATTACGAGGTCTAATTGGTGTGTCATGAATTATCTCTATTGAGTAAGTCAAATGCCCCCGATATTGCTATTGACTAGGTAGAAAAGCTCATTTGCTTGAGGACAAGCAAATCCCAAGTGTAGGGGTATTTGATGAGGTGTCATATTACACACTTTTTCGAGGTCGTTTAACCCCCTAAATCATGCAAATATACTCAAAATACGTTCTTAATCGTTTCTTTGTGTATTTTTAGCACTTGGATGGCACTGGGAGGAAATACACATGACTTGGGCTCAATTTGGGAAGAAACGGATGAGATTACAACCCTACACGAATTTCAATATCAAAAGAACATACAGTAGCTAAAGACAGCGTCATAATTTCTTATGACGACGACAAGACGATCAAGCGACAGTGTCATGATTTTGGTGACGACTTTAGAAGTAGCCGAATCAAAAGAAACCCTAAGAAGATTCGCCAGCTGACGGCGTCGCAACTTGCAAGCGACGCCGTCGCGTTTACTTTTCTATATATACAAACCCTAAATTTTGTGTTTAAGTGTGGAACAAAAGGGAATTCGTAGGGTATATTAGACGAACGATTTTTATCAGCTTTTAGGTCATTTTTAGGGTTCTCAAACCCTATTGTATCTACTGTTACTCAATGTTTTAATCAAGTGAAGTTCTTTTATCCTTTAATCTTTTAATATGTCTTATTGTTTGATTAATTGTTGTTCTTCGCTTTCTTATAACATGTTAGGCTAAATTAATTAGTGTTTGCTTATGATTGCATGAAACTTAGTTTGTAAATCCTTATTCTATTGCTTCTTGTTGATGTGTGTGCGCGTTAGGCTCTAGAAAACTAGCTTCTTAATTGCTTGCGAAGACGTCTAGGAAAACGTGATTGTGTAGAAAGGATACCATTGTAATAGTCTTCATACTACCTTGTCCTAATATGGTTTATCACCTTTTAAGTGTTTGAATGCACGTAATGTACTCTTAGGCGCCGTGTAATAGTCTTCATACTACCTTACTTGTGCGTTGCCTTAATGGATTATTACATAGACGGCGGGTTCATGTAATTCGTTCATGAATTAGGAAATACTTACATACTACATCACAAGGGTGACAAAGTAATAGGATTATGAGGATCAAATTAAGGAGTAATGCATGATTAAGTGAACATGTTTGTTTACCTATACGAGTTTCCACCATTAGCTTAGATTTAATTTAGTTTATTAGTTTAATTAGCTTAAAACTAAACCCCTTTCAAACTAGAGATTTTACCTGCTTTCATAAATATAAAAATATAAAAATAATCTTCTTTCAACCCCTAAACCTTAGTTACATCTTATTTGAGCCTTCACAAGCTATTCCCCTAGACAACGATAACAACCCTTGAGTCTTTCCTATACTATACTACAACGGTTATGTACACTACCTAGGGAGTTGTAAAGCTTTGGTGTTCGCAACCCCTCATCACATCCTAACAGTCATAGCGACTTGTTGGAAGGCCACATTGGTGCATAACCATTTTAGTAACCTAAAGCTTACTTGCGTATCTTATTGTAACACCCCCATTTTTACAATATAGCAGCGGAAGCTAATCTGGGGTATTACTTCATGGATACAACAATCATAATCATAGAAAACAACTTTAAAAGAGACGTTCTTGGAAAAATTTAGTTATCATTCATTATAATCAGAGTTTTTACAAAATGCTGGTCCCAAAATCTAGAAACATAAAATGTGAATTATAACAAGTTTTAGCCATCTTCATGTCCATGCCACTCCGTACCGCAACTTGCTCAATTACCTGAGATAAACATGCTAAAAAGGGTCAACACAAAGGTTGAGTGAAATTCATATGTTTGATAAATAGTTTGAATACAAGTTATAATGGAAATATTGGCATTACTGGGATATTTATCATGGAGAACATTTAATATCATGGATTTTGATAGAACCTGGGTGGATAGAATATGTTGCGCTACCCAGATCGTAAAGAATCGTTATTCATTAACCTTTAAAAGTCAACATCAAA